>PVLC010000233.1:0-142443 GCA_004027655.1 Graphiurus murinus | reverse complement strand
CAGGAGAAGGGCCACCTGTGTGTGAAAGCAGAGGGGTCCAGGGAGGGATTTAAATGCTGATGACTGTGAGCCAGAACAGAAAACCCCCAGGTATGGTGCAACTCTGAAAATTTTATTAGGAAAGTCTCTGCTGGGAAAGAGGGCTGAGGGAGAGGGCTGGGGAGAGGCTGGAGGCAGAGCACCGGCAGCTCAGAGCACCCACTCAACAGACACGGACCGCGGGTAAAGTCTCCTCCCGGGCCGCCATGCCACTCATGGTTAGTGACTCATAGAGGGGTCTAAAAGAACCTAAAGAGAAACTGCAATACATGACAATTAATACTGCCAAAATAAGTGTACACTAATGGTAATGGTAAAGAGAGAAATTCTCAACCTTTGACCTCAGGTATAATTTAGATATAGTAAAGCACATGCATTTTAAATCCACATTTTGATTTTGTTTTTACATAAAAACATTCACCCAGATGAAGGTTTAGGACATTTCCAGAACTCCAGCTCCAAAATCAATACCACTCTCAAACCTAGTAGTCCCTCCCCCACACCCCAGACACACACACACACACACACACACACACACACACTCTCTCTCTCTCTCTCTCTCTCTCTCTCTCTCTCTCTCTCTCTCTCTCACACACACACACACACACACACACACACACACACACACACACACACATATCCTGTCTGTGTGGGGACCCCCCCTCCCCCCCCAGTGAGGAGCAGCTGTTGACAGAAACAAGGGAAAGGTTTGCAGCGACCCATAACCTTGAAGTCTTGCCTATCTGGGTCATTCATTTAATAACTGCCAAGTAACCCAATGGTTGTAGTCACCTAAATCCAGTATCTTTGCTCAGACACTAAATCTGAGTGATCCTGGAGCCTGCTAAGACAGTTACACAATCCCTTGTGATTTAAGCTAAAATAGTTTGGAATTCTCTGTGAGATGCCCAGGCCACAGCCTGTTATACACTTCCCAAGAGCTGACTCTCCCAAAATATCAGCCTTTGTTGGGAGTGCAGGATAAGCCACAACAGAGTAGACATAAGGGGGAAAAAAAACAACAAAAACTGAGAAATTCCATAAGGGGGTCTGGGAGTATTGTATGTCTGTAATCCCAGCGACTTGAGAGGCTGAGGCAGGAAGACCACAAGTTTGAGACCAGCTTGACCAACTTAGCAAGACTCTGTGTCAAAACCAAAAAATAAAAAACTGTAGTTCAATGGTAGAGCACCCCTAGGCTCAATCCCTAGTGGAAAGAAAGGAAGGAAGGAAGGAAGGAAGGAAGGAAGGAAGGAAGGAAGGAAGGAAGGAAGGAAGGAAGGAAAAAGGAAGGAGAGAGGAAGGAAGGAGAGAAAGAAAGAAGAGGGAGAGAGAGAGAAAAATAATAAATCCCAGTAGGAACTTGTACACACACACACACACACACACACACACACACACACTCCTCTTCCTCCTCCTTCTATATACCTACATTGCTCCATAAAATAATGGCATGCAAGTCCATTCCTAAACACAGGTTCAAAAGTTATTTCAGATTTTTTAAAATATATTAGGGACTTTTCCAAATGGGAAATTTGAATAAAAGTCAATAATGTTTTGATCAGCTTAAACTTTAAAAAAGGAAAACAACTCATTTAACTCGTGAACTCCATGATGGTTCTGCTTTCCTTGGATTTTCTATGAAATGAAGCAACTGAATTAAAGCCACTACTAACTAAATATTTTTAGGGGAAGAAAGCCGGTGCGGCTCAATTCAACTTCATCATAAATGTATTTTCAGAGGAGAGGTTTATTGCAAACTCCTACCCTTATGTTTGTTCTTCTTGTATTTCTCTTTCTCTTCTTTTCCTCTTTTTTTTTAACTATGGGACTATGGAACACTGGGGCTTGTATGTCCAGTGTGAAGGCGTAAGGATGAGTAGAAATGGACATACAATAGTCCTTCCTTATGGGAGTTTTCCCTTTCTGTGTTTTCAATTACTCACATTCAACCAAGATCTAAAAATGAGATGAAAAATTCCAAAAATGAACACCTTGTAAGTTTTAAATTGCATACCATTCTGAGTAGTATGATGGAATCCGACATCTTGTCCCGTTCAGGGCACAAGTCAGCCCTCTGTCCAGCAGAGCCGCACTGTATAAACTGCCTGCCCATTAGTTATTTAGTCACCCTCTTGGTTATCCAGGTAACTGTCGTGGTATCACGGTGTGTGTGTCCTAAAATGTAAACTCTTATTATAGTACATTATTATAATTATTCTATTTTATTAATAGCTATTGTTATTCATTCTCACTGTGCCTAATTTATAAATTATACATTCCCATAAGTACATATGTATACAAGAAAACATATACAGGGGTCGGTGTTATCCATAATTTCAGGCATCCTCTCAGGATCTTGGAAAGTATCTGTCATGGAAAAGGGGAATGACTGAATTCGATAGGCTTATGTGCTCGCTGTTCTTGAAATATTTTGTGAATAATATTTAAAGATACAAATAAGAAAAAATAGTCATGCCTACCTAAAATAACTCCTGTTCCTGAATATTAGCCTATAGTGGATTTTACCTAAGCACACAGATTTTTTTCAAATATCAGCATTATCCCCACTGTATATCATTTTTCTCCGCAGAACAGAGAGAAATCAGTTTGAGATTAACTCTACCTAGTTAGACAGATGATCCTGACCTTTGTAACATCTCATTGTCCTGTTAGAGCAAAATTAAAGGGATGCATATTGAAAGCCAAATTGCCAAATATGTCCTCTAGAGAAGGATGCAAGATAATCAGATAGAATATGATGCATTGGTTACAAATAAAAATGTGGATTTATAAAGTGAAAGAGATAACTAAAGCCCAAGGAGAGGAAAGAGGAACTGGATTTGATCATTTAGTGTTAATGGAAGCTTCCTGGCCCTGATGTGGGAAGAAGAGAAATCTGTAAATTCCAAATGGTGAGCATCTTCATCGCTAGCTCTGGTTTTATGACATCGGTGAGGCCTGGATCAGGAGCTGGGTGCGGTGCCTCCTGGCTATGACCAAGGTGTCAGGGTGTAGAGAAAGCCAGCAGGCACAGCATCCTGCTGGGATTGAATTGCAGCCTTTTTATTTGGTCTTATACTTGGGAAAGTCACTTGGTTCCTGCTGGCCTCAGGTTCTCTGTTTGTCAATGAGCAAAACAATACCAATCTCCCAAGAGAGGATTAACTTCGATAAGTGGGAAAACATCTCACATATATCTGCCATGTACTAAGCTCTTAAAAAGTATGCTAAAAAGGAAATTAAACCAGAACAAATGTCACCATTTCTGTTGAGATAATGCTGCAAATGTGCGTACGATCATTAAGATTATTAGATTTAAATTCAGGAACCGTATTTTGTAAAGGACCGTGGTGCTAAATGCATACTTCGGGAGAGGGAAGTGGGTGCGTGATAAGGGGCAGACCCTGGATTTAGCTCTAGGCTCCACTGGCTACCTCGTAACTGTCTTCATGTCCCTTGACTTCTCTGTTTTTCAGTTTTTTTCACCTGAAAAAAAAAAAATGGAAGCTATAATAGGGAACCTACCACACAAATTGTCTGGCAGGGTTCAGTGAGATAATGCAGGTAACATGCCTGGCAAATGATATGTGTTATTAAAGTTAGCTAGCGCTCAGAGTGCTCCAAACACTCCGAAACGCAGCTCAAGATTTCATCCTTCATTAACCTTTGGTTCTAGTGTCGCAATGACGTCTTATGGAAGCCAAAAGCCAAGGAGACGGACCGGAATTCATGGTCACTTTTATTTGCTGGTTTTGGTTTTTAGAAGTATTGTTTATTTTATTTCACGGCTGCAAATCATGCCTATAAACGTATTTAGCTGTGCCACCACATCACACACTCATACAAACACCATCCTCATGTAGGACAGATGTAGCTGAACCTCTGCTAACCTACAGCAGTTACTGCGAAAAGTCAAGGTACAACAGGAAAAGGAGTGGTGTTCAATTGGACTCTAAGTTTAAAGGCTTGCATGTTGGTGTTAACCCTGTCACTTAACTTCAGGTAAAAACTTGTCTCCTCGTTTGTAAAATACCTATTGGAATGCCTTTTGATTTCATAGAGTAGCTGTTAGCATCAAATCTGTGAAGTACTTTAAAAAATATAAAGCATTATAAAGCTTAAATATCAACTACTGGTATTATATATTAAAAACATCATCATCACCAAACATTAATGAGTATTATAAACAGATTACTGAGATTTTATAATAAATATGTGACTGCTGAAAATAAATTAGATTCTAGCTGGAAAGCAAGAGCACCAAAATCTATTGAATGCTGAACCATGAGGCTAATATGGAGATGTGTCTAAATTCTGCCCCCCCCCCGGGGCTTCAGGGGAGTTCTTAGATCAAGTGATTTTGATTAATGGAGTGGACAAATAGGGCTCACACTTTAATTTTGCTGCTTCCTGTCTTTGAGAATATTTTTAATATTACAATGTCTATCTCACAAATAGTATAAGACCCAAATAAAAGTAAATCCAACAAAATCTGCTTAACTCAGGCTGCTTTAAAATAAGAGTTCATACAATGGGACAGTTGGTCTCAATCCTGGTTTAATATGTCTGCAGTACAAAGGGTCTCTGCTGCCTCCTGTTTCTTCAGAAAAAAAAAAAAGAGCTTATTAAAATAAATGTTGACTCGGATTTAAGCTCCTAATAGGAATTGAAAAAGCAATCACTGAAATAATAATAATAGATCTATTTTTCAGGATATTTCTCTTTGCCCTATAATTTCAATTAGTCATATTCAAATTTCAAGGTTGACATCATAGGTATTTAAAAAACACAAATAATTATGTCTCCTTAAGAAGTTCCAGACAGTCTATTAAAGACTGGTATACCAACAAAAAGACAGTTCTAAAAATAAAGTCAAATAACCTAAAGTGAACAAAGTAATTCAAATCTAAATAGCACAAGGCAAAATATAGGTACTTAGCATTTCTTTCTGTTCTTAGATAAGACAGGCATTAAAAGCCATTTGATCATGATCCCATGATTATTATTATTACAAATAATGTAATGTGAAAAATCAACATGTGTATGTGCTTGTGTGCATATGTGTTTGTATATGTGTGTGCATAGGGGTGTGTGCGCACACGCACTCAAGCTAAATTCAACCAGCAGGCCGTGTGATCACACATCTCGGCTTGTGAATGGCATTAGATTTCTTGTTCAAAATCTCTGATTAATCTGATTAAGCTAGTTAGTGAATAATCTTTTAATCCTCTCAAGAATACAGTTTATGTCTGCTGAGTGTCAAATTTAAGACTAGCAAGCTGTAAATACTGAAATTTAAGTGAAAGGAAGGAGAAAACGGCAGCCACCCAAAGTCAAATGGTGTCGCCTCTCTTCCAGATTCTGTCTTTTGTGGGTGACCTTCTCTGCTGTAACAGGAATGAGAAGCATTAGGAAAAATCATAAATCATCCTCCGGAGGAGGCTCTGTGGCAGGGAGCGTATCAGTCACTGAGGACCAATCTGCTAGCATGCGCTTCCATTTGCCCAACCAGTTTAATTATAAATTAATGGGTACTGCCTCTTGCTCCTCATTTCATTTTAGACGGGAAATGCTTAAAACCAGATACTATTTATTTTATAGTTAGAAAACTATCTCAGAAGCTAAAAAATGCTGAATATCTTTTGCAGACTCACAAAAGCAAGCAAATGAATATCCTTTCCTTAAAATCTCAGAGGCTACCTTTTAGAACATGTGATTGCATTAGAACAGCAGGAATCTCCAGCCAGGTTAAATGAATTGCGATGCTTTGATATAGCTTTATATTTATGCACCAAAATTTAAATATTAACAATCAAATAAGGCAAGCTGGGGAGAGGTGGGTAGGGAAACGTGGTGGTGGTCAGTACGCTGCCCAAGGAAAATTAAGAGGTGTTTATTTGCTTTTCGTACCGGAGGTTGAACACAAAAGCATTCTACTTCCAAGCTACACCCCAGCCCTTTTTGTTTCTTATTTTGAAACAGGGTCTTGCTAAGTTGTTTAGGGTCTTGCTAAGTTGCTAAAGCTGGCTTCAAACCTGCCATCCTCCTGTTTCAACCTCCCAAGTACTAGGACCATAAAAGTGTACCACCATGTCTGGCTAAATTAAAAGTTAAATAATATATGTATATATAAATAGATATATATATATACATATATATATATTATGCATACATATATCTTTCAAACCAACTGACTTTCTTATTTGGAGAACATGACCACCTACTTTGAGCTGAAATATAGTCCTGTCATTCCATATGGTACTTTGTAATGTCTATAGCCCAAAATGTTTTGTAAATTGATTTACCAGAAATGGTTTTTGTGTTAGTTCATTGAGAAAATCATCTCCTTCTAAAAACCTTGGTAATACCTATTAGAAGGACAAAAATTCCAGAGGTAATTAATTTGCTACCTACCTACTTTTTATTTCCCTAAGTACCATGAATCAGAGGAACCTGGGCTCGTTAAAGTATTGGGCAGCCATTAAAAGCAGGAAGTCTGTATTATCCCTTAATACCTCAGGATGTAAGCAAATGAGGGGAAGGAAGAGTAGCCCTCCCAGCCCTGGGCATCGCTCCAAGTCAGTGCCACAGTCTGGCAGTGAGGTAGACAGATCGGATCTTTCAGCTCTTGGCTGTTGGGACTGTGGTGTAGCCTCCGCTTTTGAATTTCCCAGTGAAGCCTAAAGAAACCCCTCTCCCAGCTCTCTATTTTTGCCTGGATGCAGGTGCCACACTTCAGGCCTTTTCCAAACAGGGTGTTTTGGCAAGGGGGGGGTCAAAAGAGGGGAGCTTCTGCACCACTGCCACCCCCCCACACTACTGGCCACACCTCAGGCCTCCGGCTACCAATGTCCTAATGAGCAACTAATCTTTCCCAAGTCACACTACTGGGGAGGTTCTTAAAGAATATAAGATAGCACAAAGTGGTTCTAGACGTTTTATTGGCTTTGAGGTTACCCTAGAGTTGACTGGGACCAGGAGGTCCCCCAGGTCCTTAAGGCCAGCCCAAACCAAGAAGAGACTTCCTGAGACTGTTAAAGAATGTATGCTTATATCTTCTAGATTGAGATACAGAAGTGGGCAGTGGCTATAATATATTCTTAGTGTATTTACTTTATCAGTGTATTTCATTCTCTGCCCTCTTGTCTTTCTAAAATAACACTAAGCCTGGCGTGGTGGCGCACGCTTGTAATCCCAGCATTCGGGAGGCTGAGACCGGAGGATCCGGGTTCGCGGCCAGCCTCAGCTACATAGTGAGGCACTCTGCAACTTAGTGAGACTCGGTTTCAAAATAAAGAATAAAAAATAGGGCTGGGGGTATAGCTTGGGGGTAGAATGCCCCTGAGTTCAAACCCCAGTACCGCAAAAAAATAAAATAAAATAACACTAGAGATACCATAACCTCATAGCAACCAAGCAATCAAATGTTTTCAAAAGAAACAGAAAACTGGACTTTACCACCTATTGTTGCTTCCCAATTATATACTTTTATCATGCAGTTTGATGTAACAGTATTAAACAGTTCAAGAAACTCATTCATTTGGCTAAAACTTGAAAGATGATTTACAATAGCCTCAAATAGAATAAAATACCTAGAAATAAACCTAGTCAATGAGGTAAAAAAAAAAAACCTCTTAATTAAAACTACAAAACACCAAAGAAAGAAATTGAAGAATACCCTAGTTGGAAAGATCTCCCATGCTCTTGGATAGGCAGAATAAATATCATCAAAATGAGCATTCTACCAAAAGTGATTCTACGGGTTCAATGCAATCCCTATTAAAATACCAATGTCATTCTTCATAGAGCTAGAAAGATCAGTCCTATAAATAATATGGAAAAACAAAAGACCCAAAATAGTAAAAACAATTCTCAGCAATAATAAGCATGCAGGAGGCATCACAATACCTCACTTCCAGCTATACTAAGAGCTAAAGTAATAAAAGCAGCACAGTATTGGCACAAAAACAGACACATAGACCAATGGAACAGAATAAAAGACTCAAAAACAAATTTGCACACTTATGGCCAGTTGACTTTTTTTTTTTTTTTTGTGGTACTGGGAATTGAACTCAGGGGCATTCTACCTCCAGGCTATACCCCCAGCCCTATTTTTTAAGTCTTTAATTTGAAACAGGGTCTCACTAAGTTGCGGAGTGCCTCACTAGATAGCTGAGGCTGGCCACGAACCCAGATCCTCTGGTCTCAGCCTCCCAAATGCTGGGATTACAAGCGTGCGCCACCCCACCTGGCTGCCAGTTGACTTTTGACAAAGGTACCAAAAACACAAGCTGGAGAAAAGGTGTACTTTTCAACAAGTGGTGTTGAGAAAATTGGTTATCTATTTGTAGAAAAATGGAATTAAACCCCAACCTCTCACCCTGCACAGGAGTCAACTCAAGATGGATCAAAGACCTGGAAATTAGGCCAGAGACTTTGCAATTACTAGAAGAAGGCATAGGAACACTGGCACAACATATAGACACTGGTAAAGACTTCTCAATAGACCCCCAAATCACAAGAAATTAAAAATGAAAATTAATAAATTGTATGGCATTAAATTACAAAGCTTCTGTGCCTCAAAGGAAACCATCAAGAATCTTAAGAGAGATCTGACAGATGAGAAATCTTTGCAAGCTATTCCTCTGATAGAGTACTAATATCCAGAATATACAAAGAACTTAACACTAAAAAAGATAACCAATTAAAAATGGGCAAGTGAACTAAACAGATACTTCACAAAAGAAGAAATATGAGGAATAAGGACTCATACACTGTTGATGTGATTGCAAATGAGTGCAGCCATTTTAGAGATCATCATGGAGATTCCTAAGAAGACTAAGAATGGAACTACCACATCACCCAGCTACATCACTCTTAGGTATCTTCCCAAAGGGATTGAGATCAGAATATTATATAATACATGTATATCTATGTTTATAGCAGCACAATTCACAATAGCCAAATTATGGTACCAGCCTAGGTATCCATCAACAGATGTATATATTACGAAATTACGGGATATATACATAATGGAATTCTACTTAGCCATACAAAGAACAAAATTATGTCATTTTCAGGAAATAGATGGAACTAGAGAATATTATTCTACATGAGATCAGCCAGTCAGAAAAAACTAAGAGTCATATGTTTTCCCTCAGATGTGGAAGCTAGAAAGAAATTGGGATACAAACAGGATGCCAGACAAAGGAGGAAAAACCTCAGTGGAGTTATGGAGGGGGTCTAGAGGAGGGAGGCAAGTGGGGAGGAGGAAGATTTGGTGAAGTAAACAGTTCAATTGACATGATGGACAAAACTCTCAATGCCACTCTCAATACCAAGTACAGGGAATGGGGGGGGGGAGGGGGGGAAGCTCATCAAGTGCTATATGCACGTGTATCTCTATCACTGTGAAATTCTTTATGATGTCTGATTGCAATACTCCAATAAAATTTTTTGAAAGCTGCAGAATGTCATTATTTGGGGGTAAATGGAGATCTAGAAACCTTCATGTGCTTGCTGATATAAACATAGACTGGTACAGATATTCTGAAAACAATCTGGCCATTCTTTGTTAAACTGAACAGTTCCTCTGACACACTAATCATGGATATAATTCTCAAAAATATTCCCACACACTGGGAGACAGGCTCCATGACATTTATCCCATGGTTATTTGTGGCAGTGGGAAGTGAACACAATCATGGCACTCATCACCTGTGGCTAGGCAAAATATGGTAGATGCCAAGGATGAAGTATTCCGCAGAACTAGAAACAAAGATTTGGCTGTCCACATAGCTGCATGGATAGGTCTTTCTTAGGAATGAAAGGCTAGAATGATAAAGGAATAAAAATGAGCTATTTAACATAATGATAATTTTGTAAATTAAAATACATCAACACAAGTTTTACAAGAACACATGAAAACAAAAATATATCATTGGGCACATTAAAATTCCACGCACATTGGTGCATGGAAGAATGGCTATGGTGGTGAGAAATTGAGAAATGGAGATCAAGTGAGATATATGTGTAGAAAGACAAATGGATAGACAGAAAAAAATATATGATAATAGATGATTGATAGGTAAGTAGGTAGATAGATAGATGACATATAAGGTGCCAGACAGTTGGTCAAAAGAGAAGACTGCAGGCCAATGATGTGTCATAAATTAAGAAGTACAATTATTCACTTTCTGTATTTGAAATTCAGAAATAAAATGATCCAAGAAAACTGGTAAGTTTATGAGCAATAAGACATTATTGATGGGACATGCTCCGGGAAAAAAAAATAGAGAAAACTGAACACCAAACTGTATTGCTCACTTTTACTCTGCCTGTGAGACTTAAATTTGTCCTGCCACATCTGACTTCTTGACATGTTTCTCCATTTACCAAACAGTGGTGAAAGCCAAGAATGAGACTAGTTCACCAGTTCAGCGTCTTTGCAAAAGAGGCATAGAGCAGCTGCTAAATGGCAAGTTCAAGTGAGACAGCCACAAGAAAAGGGGGATGAACACCCTGTAGAGACAAAGTGCAGAGGGGCCCGGAACACTGCAAACTTCAATGTCTGACAACCTGATAAATTCAGCAACCAGACAAGTAAAAACTGCTCTGGAAAAACTCAATATCTACAGCCTGGGCAAACCCGAAGGCAGCCTTCACATATGTCAGGAGAAAGCAGACTTCCCCACTCTCAGTCCTACTTCTAGCCATTCCCAAATGTGCACTGGCAGCTTCAGGCTCCAGGATCACAACAAAATACATTTTATTGCCTTTGAAAAAAAAATCACCCTTCAGAAGAGACCCTCTTAGAGAACTCAAATATGGATGAGAGATTAAACAGTGCTACATTGTCCGATATGGCAGTCACCTGAAACATGCAGTTAGTTATTGAGCATGTGAGATGTGGCTAATTTAAGTTGAGATGCTAAGATCTAGCATGATAAGAAGAATGTTAAACATCTCACTAATAATTTTATATTGATCACATGTTCAAGTGACATTGTGGAAACACCGGGTTAAATAAATAGAGTATTTTCACCTGTTCCTTTTATTTTGAAGTCATTAGTAGAATATTTAAGATTCTGTAGCTCGA
Source organism: Graphiurus murinus (assembly GCA_004027655.1). NCBI lineage: Eukaryota > Metazoa > Chordata > Mammalia > Rodentia > Gliridae > Graphiurus > Graphiurus murinus. The sequence continues at coordinate 131,303 of PVLC010000233.1, read as the reverse complement.
CTTCTATTTCTACTAGATAGAGCAAGTTTGACTGTAACTTGAAGTCTGACTATTTTCCTACAAAGGTAGAAGAAACTGTCCACTAGATGTGACTGCTCAGCAGCAGATTCAAAATGATATTCAGTCCTCTAGCATCCCTTGGTGGTGGTGACTCCCTCTAAAAGTTTCTGGACTTTTCTATCTTTTCAATTCCACCTTATAGGTTAAACAGAGCATGACAAAGCCATAATAGATAAAAAAAAAAAAAAAAGTCTATGTAAATTGCGGACAGCCTCTGAATACCCCAAAGTGATCTGAATTGCATTAGTGTTGCTTGGGCCAGTTTGTAAACAAGATATCTGGGAGCTTCCAGAAATCTCTTCTGGGCTCTTCTTCCAATTCTGGCATGAAATCTCACAGACAATCTAGGGTAGCAAAGAAATGAAAGCAATTCATACCAAAATGTGTTACTTTTCTGTAAGAGGAAATCAGAAATGCAGGAAATGGGACATTCATTCACCTCTTATTCCCAAGAGTCAAAGTGATTTGAAACATATGTGTTTAACACACTAAATCTATGCATATGTATCATACATATACATATATATGCTACACACTCCTTTGAAATTAGGGGAAAAAAACTTTACTTGGTTAAAAAAAATAATAGCTCATATAATTTGAATACTGAAATGTCACCAAAGAATTTCATTAGCTAGGGGTTAGGACACATTTTCTGGTTTGATTATTATCACACAAATATATCACTGTTCTTTTTAAAAAACTTCATTTGAGTGTGATCCCCAAAGTCAAACCCTAATTGTCAAGGGACTTGTTATAAGTAATGGTCATTTGTGTTCCATAATTATCTTGAATCAACACAATTAGTTCCACATTCTGCTGTTTTCTTCCTAAGGCATCTGTAAACATTTTTGCACAATTCCAGTAAATAGCATTTGGCAATAATTAAAATATTTTAATTAAAAAGAAAAGGTAAAATGATCTAGGGTGGCTATTTCAAATGTGCTTTTCAGGCCCCTCTAAGAGAAAAAGAAAATATTCTTCAAGACGTAACCAAGAGATTTTCAATTATCAACCACAGTTCCACAATTTAGAAAGTCTTTGGTCACAGTTTTAACATGGTTAAGTCAACATAAAGCCTGAAGGACATTTAATAATAATAAAAGAGTGTACTTTACTTGACTTAATGGTTTCACTTTGTTTTCCTATGATTATTTTTATTCTGTTTATGAAAATGTATTGAACACAGTGCATTCTCTAATGTGTATCAGTCACCTGGATCCTACTTTTGTGACTGATTCAGTAAGTTAAAGTAGATCCCAGAAATATTTCATTTGGACAACTACCCAAGCTGATTCTGAGGTTAGTGGAGCTCAAACATCCACTTTTGAGAAATACCATGGCTTCAGATTCTCTCCTAAACTTGAGACAGAGTGAGACAAAGATGAAGAGCATCCCCCCCACACACACACACACACATACACTTAAAAATAATAATATTATGACTGGGATCTGAAATGACCCTCTCCATGTCTCAGGCGGGCTCAAACCTCACCAGTGGATGAATACATTGATAGCTGAATGGACTACTTCCTGGAATTCTGTGGGGCCTAGTTGGAGGAGTAACAGGTTACTGGGGGAATTCCCTCAAAGGACGCTCTAAGATAGATAGATAGATAGATAGATAGATAGATAGATAGATAGATAGATCGATCGATCTCACACACACATACATAACATACCTATATCCCCTGTCTCTCCTCTGTCCTCTCCTATCTTCTCTCCTCCCCTCCCCCCTCCTTCCTGGCTGACATGAACTGAGCAGCTGTTCTCTGTCACACCTTCCTGCTATGACATTCTGCCTCATTTCAGGCCCAGAGCAATGGCCCCAGCTGACCTTGGTCTGAAACTAGAAGCCAAAATAAACCTCAAGTTGTTCTTGTCAGGCACTTTGGTCATGGCAATGAAAAGTTTACTAACACCAAAGAGGTTATAAGAAATTTGCCGGGCGTGGTGGCGCACGCTTGTAATCCCAGCATTCGGGAGGCTGAGACCGGAGGATCCGGGTTCGAAGCCAGCCTCAGCTACCTAGTGAGGCACCCCGCAACTTAGTGAGACTCGGTTTCAAAATAAAGAATAAAAAATAGGGCTGGGGGTATAGCTCGGAGGTAGAATGCCTCTGAGTTCAATCCCTAGTACCGCAAAAAAAAAAAAAAAAAAAAAAAAAAAAAAAAAAAAAAAAAAAAAAAAAAAAAAAAAAAAAAAAAAAAAAAAAAAAAAAAAAAAAAGAAATTTCACACACTTAATTCAAGCTCCAAATGCAACGGTCCTTACTCACCTGCAGCTAGGAAGGCATGCTCAAGAAGAGGGGAGAAAGATTATGTGTCATTTCTAGAAAGTCCACTTTGCATTTCAATATTTCTAAGAAGGCCTTCTTTAAGGATCACTCCTAAAATGCCATTTTCTAATAGATTCTTCGGGCCTAACCAATTCCCTACTGGGTGGTAAAATTTGCAGACAGGAATGAATGAAGCAGGGAACATGCATTTATTTTCCTCGGCCACTTACCCCAAAGTACTGAGAGCCATCTGGAAGATGTGACCACCAAGGCGGGGACTCTGAACACATAGTCCTTGAGTTCTGCTTGTCCTGGGCCTGGATCCCTTCGCTGAGGCCATATCCAACTCTATTTTGTTTTGCTGTGTGGTTTTTCCCTTGCATAAAATTTATCTAGTGTTGAACAGTACATAACAGGTTAACAAGGGTGGTTTCTCTGGTGTTCTGAGGCCTGGAGACGGAGGTGCTACGGCCGCCTGTGTGCTCTAGGAGGGAGACTCCACCCTCCTCTCACACAGTGAGAGTGAAGTTCCAGGACAGCGAAAGCTCATTCCTGTGACACTCAATTTTGGGTCGAGAGTCCTTGAGAACACATCATTCCTAGTTCTAACAGGATCCTAACAAGAGAGATGGAAATCGGAGTATATCAATACATCAATAAAATATCAAAGTATATCAACTTCAGTAATGGGGTATCATTAAGAAGACTATGTCAATAAAATCTTGGATGACTATCAATAGCAGTAAGGCTTGGATGACTCAAATTCATGGCCCTGCCCTTGCCACAACAGAGAATAACACCAATCCCCCCTCAAGAATAGAAATCAGCGGCCTCGCGCCTCTCACAACACTTTTCCCATAATGGCTTTGGCCTTCTGTTTTAAATTACCATATTTTGCCAGGAATGGTGGTACATGCCTGTAATACCAGTACTTGGGAGGCTGAGACAGGAGGAGTACAAGTTGAAGATCAGCCTCAGCAACTCAGTGAGACTCCTAGCATCCTAGCAAAACCCTGTTTCAAAACAAAAAATGAAAAGGGGTTTGGGATGTAGCTTAGAGGTAGAATGCCCCTGCTTTCAACCCCCAGCACCAAAAAAAAAAAAAAAAAAAAAAAAAAATTTAATGTATTTCCCCCCAAATTAATATTCAGTCATACATTAGGTAAATTTTCCTATCCACACTTTTCAATTTTGGGAACATTTATCCATTTTTAAAGTCAAATGGCAGCACTGGAAGAAAAAGGCACGAGGTAGTTAAAAATTTGAAGAATATGTCAATTGGTAAAATTAGATAAAAAGTTACGCTGTGTTCTGCCCTACATTTGGACTATCGCAAGTGAGGCAAACTTTTCTAGGCAAACTGCTGAGGACTGCCAATTTAACAAGCTGTTCCGTGCTGCAAGGGACATATTTATGGACATACTTTCAACAAGACGTACCTAGTGCTACCAAGCTGTGCTGTACTAAAGAGCAGAAAGAATCAGAACGATGGATTAAAAAAAAAAGGAAAGGATTTCACACATGGGTCCTATTAAAATCAGATCAAGTATTCTGCAATTTACAGGCAAAAATATTTAAAATAATGACAGGGTTGTTGCATGATCTAAGACGAAAACACCCGGGAAATGTAAAAGATGAGATTGACACAGCATGTTTAGCTCAGGCTGTTGTACAACAAGGCTCTTGAAGGGAGAGAGGAAAAGCCAAGCAATATTGTGAATATTCTCATTTTTAATCAGCTCAATACTATTTAAAACCTGGCCTTATCTCACAAATGGTTTTGAATATAATGATTACTATCCACAGAATCACTCAAGAAAGATTGATTTCAGGTCTCTTAATCTTTGCAAGGTCTAAAAGTCACCAGAAGTCAGTACTCGTACTATTATTTACCTGGAAGAGCTCCACAGTTGGGTGTGCCCTGTGTTCGTGCTTCCTATCCTTGGGAATGCGTTTTAGGATACTAGTGAGTCAGAATCATTTTCTATTTAAAACTGGCTACCTAGTTCTATTTCTGAGAGCAGAGACAAGAAGCCAACGTAGAGCTCATCTTCTTTGTTCTGAGGGAAAAATCACTGCCAGGGAAAGAGTAGAAAAGAATGTCTGTTGTTTGACCAGCACCTGGAATGTAGCTGCTTTTGATAACTGATGCTCCCTCTGACACATACATGTCATCTACATCCATCAATTCACTTGACCTTGAAATCTTTTGGGAGGTGGAGAAAGGAACACGATCATTTTGATTTGGTATTACTGTCACCTTAGCATTTTTAAAAGCCACATGCACCTAGACAAAATTCTTCTGTAAAGAGCCAGATAATAAACACTTTAGGTTTAGTGTGCTCAACTCTGCTGCAAGAAAGCAGCCAGAGACGATATGTAAACCAAAGCACCTGGCTTTGTTCCAATAAACCTTTATTTATTAAAAAAAGAAAAGGTGGTGGGCCACATGAGGCGGCTTGTAGTTTGATCCTGGACTAGGGTGAATCCTAGAGGATGCCTTCAGGAGAGACAGGACCTCCCAGGAAGAAAGTCAGGAAAGGTGAATCCAGAAGGAGACACTCTCCCCAGGGATCTGGGTTGTTGGAGGCCAGGCAGCTGTGGTTCACTTCCTTGCTGCCAATCACAACAGATCTACTGTGTGCACCGGGCAGGGCTGCAGGTGTGAGAATGCAGAAATCCACTCACTAGGGCTCTGACTCAGTAGACTCAGGCTTCCTTAGACCTGGAAAACCTCAGATAACTGTCTTCCCGCCTTCTCTATTTACGTGCTGAGGAACTGACCGCACAGTCACGGTTACAGAACAGACGGTCAGAAAACAGGGCTCTGCTCCTCGACCCGTGGTGTGTGCTGCTGACGGCAGTACCAGCCGCAGGGAAGGGTGTTCTTCTGCAGTCTGACCAGATGTTCCAAGTTCTTCCTCTGTAAGATGGGGTTTGCTGCCCTACCTGAGAATGGAGTTGACGATCTCTCTCTAAGATGCTTTGAGATTCAACCAAAAGGAACAAAGTTTAAGTGAGTCTGAAAACCACAGAGTACTACTAAAATGATCACAACTTGGGTTTATTAAGTTGTATTGAAATCAGAGTGGTTCATGGATAGGTTAACTCTTAGCCAAGAAGTAGTCAATGAGATATGAGCACAGCAAGAGAGAAAAGTAGGACGATCTATTCAATTCCCCAGGAAGATGGGATTTTAAGGAAATTGATTAGCAAATGAGTAATATGAATAAAGAGAGGATAAAAGAAAGAAATGCAGACAGAGGAGGTTATCAGTCCTATATTTGAAAGCCTGAGTAGCAGATTGGCTACGGTTAACTCCCCTGTGGGATATCCCTCCCAGGACTCTGCCCCACAGATCTGAGGACCCAGTGGGGTTGCCAAGTTTGATGGCTATGCAGAGTTATGCAAAAGTGCTAAGTAGATATGAAGTACTGGGGCTTAGAACAGGATACCCCCAAGGAGTCCTCGGAACTGAAGGAGCTGGCAGGGACGCACACGGAAGCAAGAAGTCCTCTGTGACCTTCTCCTGCTCTCCTTTCTCTCCTGTGGCAGGTCACAGAAACTAGAACTCCTTTTCCCCAAAGCAAGTCATAAAACATAGAAGCATCCCTCTCTGACCTACCTGCCCACAAGTAGGTCATAAGACTCTCCTCCCAGAAGGGTCCTGGCCCATTCCCCAGGGCAGGAGGGAGGCAATGCTACACAGAGCCGCTGAGGAGTCTGGCCAAGCAGGCCTTACTGAGTTCCCTCCAACTCACTACCATTAAATGACATACTTTTGATCCAAGCACAGTGGTACATAGCTGTCCATTCTCCATCAAACCTATGCCTGGAAATACAGTTTTCCCTGGGTCTCTGGGTCTCTGAAGATTCCCCTATTATATAAAACTTTAATTAAATAAATTTGTTACGCTCTTCTCATGTCGATCTGTCTTTGGTTGAGGGGTGTTGGCTGTGGACCTTGAAATGGCTGACGTAAAGGAAGTTCTCCTTCCCTGCACCTCAGGATTGTGTGTGTGGTCCTCCTTCCAGAGGCCTGGGGGGGGGGGGCATACTGCATGGGAACCAGGCAGGGGTGGGGGGCAGCCCCTCTTCCCAGGCCTTCCAGAACAGCAGGGCATTCACTGCAGCCAGGAGTCATAATCACAGACTTAGCAAGCCTGCCCCCCTGGCACATTGTGGTTCTAGAAAATGACTCCAGGTGAGTTCTGCCAGGCACTGGATGTATTCATCAATTCTTAATAAAGTTTTCACTGGGCTTACCAAGGGAGCCTCCGATGGGGAGAACAGCTTGTTTCCTTGACAGCAGAAAATCCAGTTTTTTTGTTTTTTTTCTTTAATCTTTGTTGTCTGTCAAGAATTCCATAGAAATAATAGATGCCCAAAAACACAAGGCAAGTGCCTCCCACACACCTCTTCAGTGGGAGAGGAACGTGAGGAAGGAGGCCAGGTTCTGAGCCTCTGGCTGTTGTGCCTGACACAGACCCTCAGAGGAGCAAGGCTGAAGCTCAGAAACGCTTTGCCGCAAGAGCTAGGAGAGAGCCAGGCACCGTGAAGCATTTGGGAGGCTGAGACAAGAGGATCACAGGTTTGAGACCAGCCCTAGCAACTTAGTGAGACCCTCAGCATCTTAGCAAGACTGTTCCTAAATAAATAAATAAATAAATAAATAAATAAATAAATAAATAAATAAATAAATAAATAAATAAATAAGGCTGGGGTTGTAGCTCAAAGGTAGGATGCCCCTGGGCTCAATCCCCAGTAACACACACACACACACACACACACACACACAGAATCAAGAGAGTCTTGCCGCTTTAGGAGTCGGGTGCTGCGCTTGGGAAACGCGAAGGCAGCATTGCAAACCGAAAACCAACAATAATCGCTGCTAAAAGGAACAGTTCCCTTGGCAGAGCTAGCGCAGGCCCGGGGCGGGCTGCCAAAGACCAGGCCTGGTTTTCTCATCTTGGGATCTGGGCAGCCGCAGGGAGCCGCAGCGCTGGGCGCTGGAGGAGGGCGCCCCCCAACGGGATGACTAAAGTGGGGCGAGGGGTCGGCTGCGAACCCTGGCGCTCTCCCACAGGCCGGCCCACCCAGTATTAATGAGCCTTTGTTAGCAGAACGGGTGGCGGGAAGAGCTTGCCCACTCTACTGAGCAGGGACAGGAGGGGGCGGGAGGGGCGGCTGGCGGAGGGCGTGGGGGAGGGGTGGAAGGCGCTACCGTCAAGTTCAAAAGATGACACAAGGGGCTTAGCTTAATATCGGCTCCCGCAAAAAAGTCTGGAGTAACACCATCGACCTCTGGGACTCTTTTTTTTTTTTTTTTTTTCCTCCGAAAAAACCTCTTTCTTCTGTGTCCTTACGTACAAGGGTAAAGACAGGCTCTCCCCATCCAAGTTGCCAGTGCGGAAGGGAGGGCGAGCGGCGGGGCGCTCAGCCGGAGCCTCTGTCCTCTGCCTGTTCCCGATTCCATGGCCCGAGGCGCTGGTTTGCATTTTTAGGGCAACAGCCGGCTATCGGCAAGCGGGAGACCTCTCATCAGACTTCATCACAGCACACAAAATGACACCGGCGCGCCTGTGGTCGGCTGGGCCTGGTGCGCGCAGCAGCCGGTGCCTCACCCTGCAAACCCCCACCCACTTCTTCCAGCCGACACGCCCACCCACCCACTGCGGCAAACCGGAGCTTGCTGTTCAGGTACCTACCCTACCTGGGACACAGAGCCCCCTTGGAAAGCTGGATGCACCACCTAGCTTGCTGTTTGGTTTACACATATCCCCCAAGACCTAGAAAAAACTATTTGCCAACTAACAAAGTTCAGAGGTACCCTTTCTCTTCCTACCCCTGCTGAGCTCCTTCCTGGGGCTGAGTCTACCGTTGTATCATGTCCTGTTGGACACAGGATGATTTACTTGGCATCCAGAGCACAGATAACTGGGAATGCAGACCCTACTCCATACAAGGTCATTCAAACCTTTTTAATCACTTCCCTAATTGCAGTCTTACGCCTCTGGCCTAAATCATAACTACCCTTTTCAAAAGAAATCCCACTGCCAACAGCTGCAGACATTACCAGCAAGTCCTATTTGCTAAGAACTGATGTCACTCAATGTACCTTTCCAAACAAGGATGGATCTGTTTGCAACCAGCCAGAGTAACCTCTTGATGGTTTAATGCTAGTGCACTAAGCATACCGATTCGTATTTCAGAATAAGAATATATAGAAACAAGCTGACTTAAAAATGTATTTAAGGCAGTATTTGGGTGGAAAATATTTAAGTGTAATTAACCAGGTAGATTAAACCTGACCTTGAAGTTCCAATAAATTTTTCTAACGCTTCTGGGGCTCAAAATGAGTGGAAGGCCATTTGATGGAGCAAACACTTGAATCTTTAAAGAGAGCCACCAGGAGAATTGTGAGGTTGGATATTTAAGGCAAATCATAAACTGGTGCTATGGTGCATGCCTGTAATCCAGCACTTGGGAGGCTAAGACAGGAGGACCTCAGGCCAGCATCTGACAACTTAGCAAGATCCTATTTCGAAATAAAAAAGGGGTAGGGGGTATAGCTCAGAAGTAGAACACCCAGGGCTACAACCCGGAGTCCACATACACACACACACACACACTGCTGATTGTGGACAATCATACCCCCACAATCTCAGCACCCCTACAATCTCCATACCCCCACAATCTCAGCAGCTCCTTGACACCTGCTACGTTGGTTAGGTTATGGGCTCAGCCATTTTAACAGAGACCTCCAGAGATAGAGGCTTACATAGAAGTTTGTTTTTATTTTTGTTTACTTGCTTAAGAATTCCTGGAGTGAGCAGGCCAAACTGACAGTTCTGCTACACAATTTATTCGGGAATCTAAGTTTCTTTTATCTCATTGTTCTAGCTCCTATGGAAGTAAGTATCAAACTTTGATGCAGAGCTTGGTAAACTTTTATTGTAAAGGACCATAAGATAAACATTTTAGTATTTGTAGTATACATACAGTCTTGATCACATTTTCATCTTTGATTTTGTCTTTTTTGTGGGGGTTGTTTTCACTCTTTAAAACTATGCCAACCATATGGGCTGCACAAATTTGGGCCACCCGATGGTTTTGGCCCCTGGGCTGCAGTTCACAGGTCTCTGCTTTCAGGCATCAGAATCCCCTGGAGAGCTTTCGGAGTTCTCAGGTAAGCCTGCTCCAGAGTTCCTGATTCAGTAGGTCTGAGGTGGAACCCAAGAACTTACCTTTCTCGCAAGCTCTCATGTGATGTTGGTGCCGATGGGCCACAGCTCTACAGGGTTGCTTTTGCTTCCAGGTCAAAGCTGCGTGTCTTTCACATGCATGTCCCAACACGAAGGAAAGGGAAAAGGAGTCCACAGAAAGCCTCTTTAAAGCCGGGCGTGGTGGCGCACGCTTGTAATCCCAGCATTCGGGAGGCTGAGACCGGAGGATCCAGGTTCGCAGCCAGCCTCAGCTACCTAGTGAGGCACTCCGCAACTCAGTGAGACTCTGTTTCAAAATAAAGAATAAAAAGGGGCTGGGGGTGTAGCTCGGAGGTAGAACGCCCCTGAGTTCAATCCCCAGTACCGAAAAAAAAAAAAAAAAAAGAAAGCCTCTTTAAATATATAGTGACCAAAATATTGCACATATCTCATCGGCCTGGTCTTAGATGGCTGTGCTTGGTTGCAGAGGAAGTAGGGAAGTGTAGACTATCAACGAGTGTTTGTGAGCTCTGCTACAATTCAAGGAGTTTTATTTTTTTATTTTTATTTTTTTTTTTGCGGTACTGGGGATTGAACTCAGGGGCACTCTACCTCCGAGCTACACCCCCAGCCCTATTTTTTATTCTTTATTTTGAAACCGAGTCTCACTAAGTTGCGGAGTGCCTCACTCGGTAGCTGAGGCTGGCTGCGAACCCAGATCCTCTGGTCTCAGCCTCCCGAATGCTGGGATTACAAGCGTGCGCCACCACGCCCGGCTTCAAGGAGTTTTATTTTTAAGAAGAGAGGAAAACGCAATTTGTTGAGCAGTTAGCAGATTCTGCCGCACAAGCAAAGGGGAGTAGTGGAAGGTCTTACACACTTGATTGACTGACGTAACAGTCACTACCCTGGGATTTATTGCAGTACTTTGCTTACATTCACAAACAAAACAAAACAAAACAAAACAAAAAAACCTCACAGCATGCTGGAGAAGCCTTAACAAATAGACATACCCAACAGGTACCACAAGAAATGACTGAAGCCCCCATTTCCTAAATAGATCTGTTCTATCTACTCTTCATGTTGTGATGCTAAAATTTCTACAAGTCTCAATCCATTGACTCTGGCCCTTTAAGCTTTATAGCCTTAATGAGTTTCTAGAAACGTATCAATCATTTATGGTAAGGATAAGAATTCTCTGGCTTATATCATATGCCAAAAAATACTACACAAGTTAAATGTAAATGTAAAAATAAACCATAAGCTTATAAGTGTTTTTAAAATGCATTAGAATATTTACATAATCCCGGAGCAGAAAAACCTGCCACCTTATGTGGTGATAAAGAGAATAGCAATAAGGTAAAGAATGTCCGATCTGACTAAAATAAAATAAGATGGCATATACCTCAATATTCCCCAATAAAACTAAATCAGAAGACAAGTGGGAGAGAAATTCTTGGAACAAGTGTAATAACAAAGAGAATTAATAGCCCACCTGAAGGACATGGAAGGTAATTCCCAAAAGAAAAAGATGTAAATGGCCAAAGAACACAAGAAGATATATGTAGTTTCATTAATAAATATATTAGAATGTATCAAATTGATATTATTTTTTAAATGATGCACAAATTGATCAAGGTTGTAAGGAAAAGTGGTCAATAATTCTGTGCTAATAGACATATATTAGCAGTTTGGTTGTATTTACCAAGTTTAGAGATGTCATGGGCAGATTCTTAGGGTGGCCTCCACAGCCTTGTATCCCAGTGTTCATTCTGGTGTCATGCCTCTCCTCAAGTATTCCTAGGCCTGTGACTTGTGTCAATGCAGCAAAAGAAAGTAGACATGTGTGATGATAGGATTGTTAGGTAGACTGTAATACCCATCTTGCTGGAGTATGTTCCTCCTCCTGGTGGTTTTATGGAGGAAAGCCGCCATGTTTGGACTGCCTGTGTTAGAAGGTCCATGTGGCAGTCACCTTATAAGCTATCTCTCATTGCTAAAGGCACCATGAGCCTAGAAAAGCAAGGAAATAAAATTTGCAGTCCTACAAGAGCAAGAAAACGTATTCTGCCAACAAGCATGTGAGTTTTGAAGTGGATACTTCCTAGAACAGTCTCAGATGAGACCGTAGTCCCAGGTGAGACCTCACACCTAGATAGCTGCCTTGCAGAGGATTCAGCTAGGTTGTGCCTGGACTCCTGACCAACATAAACTGAGATAATAAAAGAGTGTTATTTTAAGCTGTTGAGTTGGAGATCATTTGTTATGCAGCAATAGATATTTGATATGTGTATATTATCCATTCATCACCCCCAAATTCTGTTTCTAAAAATGTATCTAAAGAAACTTGGCTAAAGATACTCATCATAATATGTGGAAAGGGGGTTCTGGGGACTGAACTGAGGGGCATTCTACCTCTGAGCTATGCCCCTAAACCCTTTTTATTTTTTGTTCTGAAACAGGGTCTCTCTAAGTTACCCTGCCCTGGCTTTGAATCCACGATTCTCCTGTCTCACTCTCTCAAGTACTGGAATTACAGGCATGCACCCCCGCACCCAGCCTCATCATGGTATTTTTAAAGTAATTATGAATAACTAGAAACAACCAATATACACAAAAACAGGAAATTTCTTAAATTATGGAAAATCTATGTAAACAATATTACTCATTATCCCCAAGAAGTAGGATTATCCACATTGTATTGAAAATATGCTTACATATATATATATATCTACATATATGTTTCCATATTCTTTTAGTTTTCTATACTGAATGCTTCATGTCTGCAAAATATCAACAATAACCTAAAAATCGATTTTACATGCCAAATAGAGGGCATGTACTCTATGTAAAAGAAAAGGCTGAAGTTGAATGTACATGTTGTTTTTATGGCTTTAAATATAAGATTCACAGGTCCTCAGAGGCTAGTAAGCTGCTAACAATAATGGTTACCATTTCCTGAGCATTTGCAATGTGCCAAGCACATGCTGAGAATTTGTTCATTCAGTCGGTGGGTAAAAGGTTAGATTTCCCCCCTGTGTGTAAGGAGCAGACTGTACTCCTAGGCATTCTACTGTGTTACCTCCAGTTTACCCCCCACTGTAAGGAAGATAATAATGAGGTGCGTCCTGAGCAAGGAACAAGGTGATGGTGGGTCACTGGTCTCCAATCCATCAGCTGGTTTTACTATTGCATTGCAATTCTCAAAACCTTGCAGTTTGCATTCCAAGAAGCCACCCTCGGGCTTCCCAGAGAGACTTTCTTTATTTGTTGTGGAGTCTACCACAAAAATAGAAGAGGCACTTACCGCACACTTTCCCCTTGAATGACTGAAAACAACAGTTGCTCTTACAGATGCATGGAAAGAGCAAAGATATTTCAGTAGGTCTGAGGACATGCTAAAAATTACCAGCTCCTCATAGTGATTACTCATTCCTCTAGAGAACAGTTGAAGGTTAGCTTCCCCCACCACGATCTAGCTCACTTTGCAAACTGAGAATATTCTTGGTTTAATGGCCTTGGACAAGTTATGTAAGGACTTGTCCCCTCTGCAAAACGAGTCTCTGTTACCATTCCTAATCAGAGGCTTGGGGTCCCCATCATGCTGAAGGTGTGATTCTGATATAGGTTCCCTCATCCAGCTCTTTGATTAGTTGAAACTTCGTGAAAGGAAGTCTGAAGGACATATCTATAACAATAAATCAATGAATGGGAAAAGCTTTCCAAAGAGATTAATATAGAAATTTTGAGCTTACCTAAAGTCCTTATGGAGGATTTTCTTTTAATTAATTCTATCCATTTCTAGCATAATGCCCTCCACTGACGAGACATCTCGTAGAGTTCCATAGTCCTAGGACATAAAGAAGTTCCCTACTTCTCCTCTTAGAACGAGAGGACCACAGCTGCCTTCCCTTTCATAGACTGACCACAGAGAATCACTTCTTGGAAGGTCAATTTTATAGCTTTCAGTGAGTCTAAGGATTTGCCATCTGAGAGAGTACAGCAATGGCATCTGTTCATTCTTCAACAGAGACCAGCCCTTTACCCACAATTTTTCAATATTTAAACAAACAGCCAAAACAAAGCTGTGCTTTGGTGTTAACCTCTTGAACTTAAAAGGCTGCACCTGTACAATTACTAATTAACATGTTCAGTAACAGAGCTGGTAGGTAAGGTGACGTTCACACCTCTTAATTGGTGCGATTAGCAGTCCTTTTGTTGTCAACCATTAGCAGATCTTCACAAGTGTAAAACGCCACAGGTAAAGGGACTTTGGCAATGGGTGGAGTGGGGGGGAGTGAGGGTGAAAAAAAGTTTTTAAACAGATTAAACTGACCTAGAGAAAAGAACAGAGATGCTTCCTGCAAGAAACAGATTAAAACGGTGGGACAAACAAAAGCCTCAGTGGCTGTATCTCCTTTTACTCTTTGCTTTGGATGCAAATCTTGAAGTTTAAAATATCTATTCTTCCCTATCTCACTGCAATATGGCAAGACTCCACTTTCATCAAATTTAATTACAAAGGTGAAAATCTAAATCTTTGGGGAAAAAAATGAAGGCAGGTATGTCTGTGGAACTTTTGCTTTCTTAACAACACACATAAGATTTGCTGTAATATAGTGAAAAATATCCTTGAGTTTTAAAATCAGAGCGCGATTATATAAGACTTTTCAAGAGTATATGAAGCAAGTATAACTCTTGTTTCTCTTCTCTTTTTCAAAACAGCAATAGCAGTCTTGTCTAGCTTATTGAGTAACTTTCCTTTTTACCCAGTGTTGCAAGCTCATCAATTGACAACAAACTCCTAGAAGGCACTGTCCTAAATTAGCATGGTTCCATTTTTCAGAACTTTAGTTTCCACTGGTTAATTTAAATGGATACAGTGTATTAAGTGTTTTCAAAATATATATGTCTATAGATTGAAGTTATCGCTTGGTAATAGCAATTATCTATTAGCAAAAGTGTATGTTTAGATCTGGAGAGCAAATCAAAAAGGGATTCAGGAGTGCGACTGCGCAGACCCCCCAGCCCACACCCAAGCAATATATTTATCTTCTTAAAGATATTTCTTCAGATTGACAATGTAGAAATGTTGCTAAACTCTTCAAACTGGAACTGTCAACATTTTTCATGATGGAAAGGTCATCAAGTTACTTTAAGACAAATATTAGATATGTTTGTTAACTCCATGAGGGCAAGAATCACCTCTTCCATCTATAAATTACCAACTCTAGCCCATATAAATGCTCACTAAGTATTTCACATGCAACATAGGTGTGGATATTGATGAGATTTTCCTTTACCAAGTTTCTGTTTAATATATTCCTTTTGTTGGGTAGATAGATACAAATAAACAGGGCAGGAAAAGAGGATAGAGAAAATCCTTCCCAAAGGAAGTACAGGAATTGCCCTGCCCAGCTGTGGTGAGAGACTTCCAGCCTTACATTACAGCCTTAGATTTCCCACATGACAGTTCTGCACAATCGTACTAAACTGTGGCACGAACCCTAAATTACTACATACATTAAAAGGAGTGGAATTTCTAGGCAATGTAAAAAAGCCCACCATGCAGCAGGCAACCCTCTTTTGGCCACCTCTCTCCTTTACTTTGCTCCCAGACTAACCAGCTCAGTGGCCCTCCTGTGAATTTTATCCAGTGAAGCTTTTCCCTGCCTACCCTTATCTGCATCCAGAGGATGAAATCTTTCTTCTGGAGAAACAAGAAACAAGGAAAAACTCCTAGCCCTATAACACCTTGGGTTCTACACTGTTGTTCTGGGGCAAGTATTTGACTTCTCCCTTTTTCTTTTTCTTTTTTTTTTCAGCACGGATTTTTATATGTTTCTTGAGTACAACAGGGTTACATAGACATTTATGACATATCAATCATTGTCAGAACACAAATAGCACCATTTCTTCGTTTTACACGTATAGCCCACATTCTTAACATAGCCTGGTAAAGCAAACTTTCTAGAGTCATAAAACCATAATCCTTTAGGGTCATATATTTACTTTCTAAGAAGTGGGAGGGTCTTTCATCTACGCATCCTAGGAGCAATCTCTAGACTTCGAGACACCAATGTAGCCATAGCAGAAGAGTCAGTATAATTACTCATATATGCAGATAGCAACTGCCAGGGGGGAGAGGGCCCAGCTGGGCTCCCACAACTCCCCCATTTTTATTTTAAAATGCACGAAGGACTGTGCCTGTCTTAGGTCATTTCCTACCAGGTGCATAATCTTACCTGTCATGGGGTCTCAATGAGTCATTCAAGGAGCCCTGTCTTAGGTTGATATTGCCCTGGACTTCTCCCTTTTTCTAAGATTATTATTATTTTCCTTTTGGGAGTGTCTACCTTTATGCTAACAAACTTTTCTCTTAGAGAATTTGTCTACTTTTACTTTATAGAATTGACTTCACACCACCTGGCCTTTTCATTCATTGAAATTCAGCCTCATGGTAAGGATTTCACAGTTTTCCTCATCATTTTGAATCCTTCACACCATCTCACCTCTTGCTTATGCACTACCCTCATTTCATGTATTCACTCCACATTTCGGTTACCAATTTCTGCCAGATCTTAGGAACTTAAAATGCCTGCATTATTTTGCTCACAATTTTGTGGGTAAGGAATTTGAGAAGGTCTGGACTTGGTTCATCATAGCCCATATGGCCACAGCTGGAGAGGATGGTGCAGAGGATCCATTCCAGATGCCTTCCTCATGCATTTGGCCTCTCACTTCTTACTGAATCTCTTCTTTTGGGCTTCTGTACCTGGCCTGGGCTTCTTAAAGCATGGTGGCCACAGGCTAACCACACTTTTTACAGAGTGGCTGGTTTCCCCAAGTGAGACTTCTAAACACAAGCATTCCAAGAGACCCAGGTAGAAGTGGCAAAACTTTACACCGATTTTTCAAGTAAGTCTCTGAGGCCAGCCCAGTTTCAAGAGGAAAAGGAAGACTAGACCCTACCTTTCCAGGGAGAAATGGAGTGACCATAATGGAAGGAAGGAATTGATGGCCACCATCTTAAACACAAACTACCATACCTACCATTTTCATTTTAATGTTTTACTTTTCTTCCCAATTTTAAATGTCTAACCATGGTCTATCTAATATATGGTTTGTTCATACACACAAGCTTGCCCCAAAACTACATTTAAGCAGAGTAAAAGCCCCATCATGCCATCATGTAAAACTATTGAGAGGGCACTATGAGGCCCTGAAACCCCAAAGGCATCTCTCAAACCTAACCTCCCTATTCCTTGATGAGACACTAACTTCTTCCTGGTGGGCACAAGCTCAGGCATGAGTGCTCATGTGACCTGGAAGACAGGTATGATCAATGAAACATGAGTACCTCTTTACCCAGAATTTCAGATCATTGTGCTTTTTTTCCCCTTTTGGTGGTGGGGGCGGGTATGTAGAGCATGAAGTAGGAGAAAATTCGGAGCAGTTGAACCATTCCAGGATCATTGTACTTGGTTATAAATGTCCTAGAATCTATGCAAACTACCAAGAAAAATTTTAAATTATTGAACCGGTCACTAAATGGTCAGTAAGACTATTAAAGCAATTAATTTTGATGCCATCTTCATTATCACATTTTGTCTAACTCCTCCTTCTAACAAAGAGTATTAACTATCTTTTAACATATATACAGCTCTTTTTCCTTAGTTATAGACCTCCCAATTATTAGCTAGAAAAATGCTGCCCAGAAAAATGATTCTTACCTTTCAGCCTCCACCCCTACTTCCAGGTAAATATATTATAATTGGATGTAAGCAAAAGCATGAATTCTAAGAAATCCTTAAAGAGGTGCAGTTGTCTGCCTTCTTCCTCTTTCATACTGGCCTATAAGAAAATGTTCTTTGTAACTCTCACCACCGTCCTCGATCATGAGCTGGGGACAGTAGAACAATAAGATAAAGGAGCTTACTTACTGATGAGTATGACTTCATGAAGTTACTTTACTGACTCCCAACTCATATTTATTTACCTAGGAGATACACTTCTACCTTTTATAGATACTGTGAGTTGGATTTTCCATCACTTTTAGCAATATCTAATTCTGATACACCTCTTCCCTGGTAAGGTTGGAGAATTTAGTCAGGTTAAAACAACTAATTTAATTTAAACCACTCTTCCGACACACACAGTATATAAACTTGCCAAGGCTAATTAAATTTCACTAGGGCAGATCTTTATAAAAAGAATAAGTAACATATGTGTATATCACATCTGAATTTAAATACAGTATTTAACTGTCCTAGATTTTGCAATGTATTCATAGCCATGAGAAGGGATAAGAAACCACTTTATAATCCGTTGAATCCTTGTAAATTCTGTTTAAATGTGTTTTTAAAATGTGATTTTTTTTGTGCTACTAGTGGTGATGATTGGGAGTTCTGTATTGTAAAATATTCCTCATTGCTCTGGAGAATGAGCCAAGACTCAATCTGTACCCTGGCAGCCCTTCCTGGGGTAGAGGGTGGTGCTTTGAGAAGGATACTCAGTTATAAAAGCCAATGGATCTTTTTTTGAAAAGTGCTGCCAAACACCACTGCTTTAGTTCAGTGTTCACTGTGTCTGGAAGTTTCTTCTCTTTTTCTTCTACCAAGTCTTACCTCCCTATCCTTGGTCTGACTCACCCAATATCTGTCAAAGTTAACTCTTTAGAAATAGGATATGATCATGCCATTTCAGCAAACAGACATTTGTATGGATTCCTTATTGCCCCACCTTGGTGTACAGTGACCTTCACTTTTCTCCCTTGCACAGTTATCCCTCATTATTCATGGGGGATGGTACCCCCCAGAGATACCAAAATTTGTGAGTGTTCAAGATCTTCCCATATACTTTAAA
Source organism: Graphiurus murinus (assembly GCA_004027655.1). Taxonomy (NCBI): domain Eukaryota; kingdom Metazoa; phylum Chordata; class Mammalia; order Rodentia; family Gliridae; genus Graphiurus; species Graphiurus murinus. The sequence goes on along the minus strand of PVLC010000233.1, from coordinate 112,898 downwards.
TCATCTTTAGATTACCTCTAATACATTGAAAATACTATGTAAATAGTTGTTATACTGTATTATGTAGGAAATAATGACAAGGAAAAAAGTCTATACATTATCAGTATAGACTTTCTTCCCTGAATATATTTGATCCATGGTTGATTGCATACATAGTTGATTAAATCTCTGCATGCAGAACCTGTGGATATGGAGGACCTCCTATGCTTTCACAATCCTTTATCCCACTTGTCCTCTGCTTCAACATGATGAAATTTAACCTTCTTCTAAATACGCCATGCCTTTCACATCTCTGTGTTTGGAATGGCCTATTCTCTCTACCTGCAATGCTCCTCTGATGATGAACTTTCTCTTAAGACTCTTCAGTGTGCACCTCACAGAGCTCAAAAGCCTCACCCTCCACTACAGTGAGGCTAATGACTTCCCTTGTGTGTACTCTGCAGTTAGTCTTCACCTCTGTCACAGCATTTACAGATGGGTTCTCCCTAGCATCCTGGATAATGTCTATGACAGAGTGGAACTATGTCCAAAGAATATGTAGATAGACCCATGACAGAGACAGGAGCATGCACAACAAAAAGCAATTTGTACTTAAGTTTGGATTTTTAGAATTGTGCGATAAATTACAGGACGTAGACACTTTCAACTTCCTGGAAAAGTTGTTCATGGGATTATACAGCAACACGCATTGATCTCCTCCATAGCTGTAATGTCTTTCTTCCCACATCGAAGAGAAGTTTCACATTTCTCAGAACTGAATTTTCCTAGAATTAGAATTGTGGGATTATAGAATTATAGTACTAAAAAGATCCTTAAGGATAACTGACTTCAATGTCATAATTTATAAATGAGAAAGCTAAGATGCAGAGAAATGAAAAGATTTGTCAAAGGACGCCCAGCTAGTTAGTGTCAGTCAAATCTGAAATCCTGCTCTCCTGACTCCAGCATCCTTCAAACATTTGAGTCATGAGTCCCTGGTTAGGGACAGCCAACAGCTGTAAGTGCACCAATGTTAACTTCAAGTTAAATCAGAGTGAAACCACAGATCCACCCAAGGGTTGCTCCTACTAATTAAACAGGTGAGAGAAAATAAGCTAGATTTTTTAATGAAAACTTCAAAATAGTAGACTTTTAGAGTTTGAAATCCTTCCTGTATCCAGTCCAACTTTTCAGAAGTGAAAACAAAAAGCCAAAATGACTGAGCCTAAAGCCAAAATCAGAGACAAACTAGAATTTTGAATGTGACTGTGCATTCCATAAAACTCATGTAGATGAAAAGTGATACTACACAGAGTACTGGTCCTCTGGTTTGAAGCAGCTGGAGACTATAGTTGCTCGATTAATTAGAAAGCCAGATAAAATCATTTTAAAAAATGATATATATATATACTACCATCTTTAATTTTAATTTTAAACACATAAATATATAGTTATCCACCACTGCTAATATGTAATTGAACAAAGTTTTTCCCTTAAATATATTTATTAGTTTCCTATTGTTGCTATAACAAATCTCCCTAAACATAGCGACATTTAACAATAAAAAAATTATCTTACTGTTCTGGAGGTGAGAAGTTCAAGATGGGTTTTACTAGGCTAAAATTGAGATACTACCTGAGCTGCGTTTGAAGCCTCAGTGGAATAATTGGTCTCCTTGCATTTTCCAGCTTCTAGAGGACACCCACATTCCTTGGCTCATGGAATCTTCAAAGCTAGGACTTATATCACTTCTCTGGACTCTGCCTCCATGATCGTATCACCTTCTCTTGTTCTGAATCTCCCTCCCATCTCTGACTTATAGGGATCCTTGGGATTAGAAAAGGATAATACAGGATATTCTTCCCATCTCAAGATCTTTAACTCAAACATATCCACAATGTCTCTTTTGCCATGTGAGGTGGTGTATTCATCAGTTATGAGCAGGAGAATGTGGACATCTGTAGGGGTGGGAGACATTATCCTGCCCACCATGTATGACTCTGTTGATTGAAGATGAGTTTTCTTTCCATCATGAATTATACACAAATTCTATCCATAATTCCTAGTCCATGGTTTCTTACTTTAAAGTAAGATAATAACTTAAAGACAATTTAAAAACAACCCATATAAAATCCGTTCATGCATGCTTCTCATTTTTTTTTTTTTTTTTTGGTACTGGGGATTGAACTAGGGGCATTCTACCTCTGAGCTACACCCCCAGCCCTATTTTTTATTCTTTATTTTGAAACCGGGTCTCACTAAGTTTCGGAGTGCCTCACTAGGTAGCTGAGGCTGGCCTCGAATCCGGATCCTCCGGTCTCAGCCTCCCGAATGCTGGGATTACAAGCGTGCGCCACCACGCCCGGCTCCATGCTTCTCATTTTTTAATCATGTGTGTCCTGCAACCAACTAGAAATTAATTTTTTATGTTATTTGCCTCTTCTGGTTTTTTTTGAAGTATTGGTGTTAGGCTTTGTAGTTACAGTTCTCTTTCCTTTTGCACATATGTCACCAATTTGTATAATAGTTATTTAACTTGTATAATGACAACAAGAAGCATTCCTGACTCAAGGTAAAACAATTAAAAGAAAAAACAAATTGAGAGAAAACAATTTTGTCGAAATTTCTCCACTGTTGGACAAAAAGATGAGCAGGTTGCTGGAGAATGACTTGCAGCCACTTTTTCTCAGTCTGCCATGGAAGAAAGGAAAACTTGTCTTCATCTGGTAGATTGTATAAATGAAGATGGTTTAGGGGAGCATCTGCTATATGAAGAACACTGTGTAGTATAAAGCATTAGATAGATATAAGTTATAATTATTATGTCTCCTTTTAGTTCAAGAATTATACAAATAGATCTTTATAATTGGCTATGGGAGGAAAAGACAGCCTAGACACTAGCCTGATGGTTAGGGAAAACCAGAAAAATTTGAAAATACACTTTGCTGAAGCCTGTATGAAATCTAAAATTAAGTTAGTTAAAATGTAAGTTGTTTCAGTCAATAATTTTCTTTATTAGTCTACTTTTAAGCCCATCCACTGCCTCTCTGAAAAAAATCTAGGTTTAGCTGCCTAACCTAAAGAGCTATTTTTACACATACTTAATTGGCTGGAAAAAGTATATTGAACCCTTCTTTCAAATGACCTACCTTTAGGAAACTGGGCTACTTGGCTCATTAAACTAGAAATGTATTCCAGCCTCCTCATGAAAGCATATTTTAATTTAGGTTGAGTAGCGTATGGTAAAGAGACACTGGCCAATACCCTGAGATTGTAAACACAGACATGTAAGATGTGCCAGTACCTGCAATGCAGATCAATGCCAGAGGAGAAGGGCTTTCCCATAGATGGGTCCGTTTGCTCTAGAGTTCTATTGCCTTTGACTATTGAATCAGTAACCATCTCCATCTATTGGGGTTGTTGAAGAGAGCAGGAGAGATTAAATGATCTGAAGCAGGTCAACTTCCAAGCACAAGGTGTACTTGCTGACCAAAGGCATGGTATTCTCTATCCTTAGCCAAAGTGGAAGAAAGTATAAACCCTCTCTACTAGTTCTCTGGGGTTGTCATAGCAAAGTACCACAGACTGGGTGATATAAACAAAAGAAACTTATTATCTCCCGAGTTTGGAAGCCAGAAGTCCAAAAGCAAGGTGTCAGCAGGATCATGCTTCCTCTGATGGTGAGGGATGGATCTCCCCCAGGATTCTTCCCTAGCTTCTGGTAGTTCCCAAATTATGGCTAGAATGACTCCGTGTATGTCCAGCACATGCTTTTCTCCTTACGTGTGTGACTGTGCTCACATTTCCTCTTTTGATAAGGATGCCAGTCATATTGAAATATTTCCAAATAAGTTCATGTTCTGAGGTGCTGGCCATTAGTTTTTCAGCATATGAAATTACTTTTTGGTGCTGGGGATTGAGCCCAGGGGCATTCGACCTCCAAGCTATACCACACAGTCTTATTTTCTACTTTTTATTTTGAAAAAGGGTCTCACTAAGTTGCTGAGGGGCTTGCTAAATTGCCGAGGCTGGCCTTGAACCTGAACTCCTCTTGTCTCAGCCTTCCAAGTCCTGGGATTACAGACATATACCACTACACACAGCTAGCATATGAAATGTAGTTGACAAAGTTAAACAACATGTCTCTGAAGGAAATCATCTTTATACTAATTCTCTAAATAACTTTAAGTTTAAAAACAAGTATACAATCAAAGTTAAATAGGTATCTGATAATAGTAGTTATAAAAATCACGGTGAGTACCAGAAGAAATAATAAGCCTTTACTTTAAACAGATTAATAAAAATTAGTGAAGTTTGTTATTAGCTACAACTAGAAGCAACATCACCATAAAAAAAGGAAATTATCACCTGTAACTGTGAACACAGAGATATGAAGAGAAAAGCTTTATAGAGCAAAAAGCTGAGGGGAAAAATCAAGTACAAGGAGCATGTGCCCCCTGTAGATAAACATGTTCATCATATGAGAAAAAATTTGTCCAAAGAATAGGACCTGGGATTTACAGGTACCTCTATCATATATTAAATATCTGAGGAACTTTTATCTTATCTTTGGTGCAGAAGATGAACCAATTGGTTTCTGTATAGCAGTTACAGTTAGAGATGAAACTGGGCATGGAAAACAGTCCATCTATCCAGGAAGATACCAAGCAGTAAGTATATCACTTTTATAGGGAGTGTCTAAATAAAGCGCAGTGTATGCTTTCATTCAGTGGTGTAGGTGTCAGTAAACAAACATTGGACTAAAATGTTGAATGCATTTGCCCCACATGTAATAAATACCAAACAAGATGTCTTTTCTTAATTGGTGCATTGTAATCATACATCTTTGTGAGGTATGAGCTGGTAGTCATACCTGCACACACCTCTTAGTAAACATGTCTTTAAAAGTTCTAGGGATTCTAAAGTCTTTCTTACATACCAAACTAACTTTTTCTTGAGAATCATTAAAACTTATTCTCTTTCCACAAGTTCTCAGTTTTCTGTGAATATTTCACAATAGTATGGATAGTTTAATTGCCCAAAGTTTTTAATTTTCCATTTTTATAGCAACATTCCCTAGATGTATAATATATAGTTCCATGTGTTTGTAAGTGGAATTTGTTGAACTTCATTTCAGCTGTGTTAATTATATAGGCAAATGGTTTGAGACATCCAGTAGACTCTGTGTTAAATACTGGTAAGCACTAAGAGTCAATCTTAGAGTAAATGTGGTCCTTTTTATTTTCCTTCACATAGTGTGCTATGGTAGAGCCTCCTATACTATATAATGACAAAAGTCTTTATTAAATAAATGCCTAAAATGCTATCTTTGTTATCTTCCCTTCAATAAGGCTATTGTCATAGCCAGGCATTGTGGTGCGTGTAATCCTAGTACATGGGGGGGGGGGTGATACTACAGCTTCAACAAGTAGTAAGACTCTCATCAACCTAGTGAGACCCTGTTTCAAAGTAAAAAATAAAATAGGACTGGTGGTGTAGCTCAGAGGTAGACTACCCCTAGGTTCAATCCCTAACACCACTATAATAAATAAATAAATAAATCTATCATCAGTTCTAACCTAATTTCTAATTAACTAAAATTAAATTTGTAAAAAAAAGTCAATTTATCACATTTTACAGTATTGCTATTAAAGATTATGAATGTATGATAAAATTACATTATATTTTCATTATCTTATAATCACAAAAAAGACTGCATCATTGGTACTTTTTCTTAATATCAGCTATATATTAGCTAGGATTTGGGGTTTCAAGCAACAAAAACCAAACACATAGTAACTTAAGTCATTAAAAGAGAGACTTACCGGGCGTGGTGGCGCACGCTTGTAATCCCAGAATTTGGGAGGCTGAGACCGGAGGATCTGGGTTCGCTGCCAGCCTCAGCTACCTAGTGAGGCATTTTGCAACTTAGTGAGACCCTATTTCAAAATAAAGAATAAAAAATAGGGCTGGGGGTATAGCTCAGAGGTAGAATGCCCCTGACTTCAATCCACAGTACCACACACACACACACACACACAAAAAGTGAGACTTATGAATTTGGAAAATCTAAAATCAGATATAGCATGGATGGACCTGGAAATTCAAATGATGTTTTCAGATCTCTGTTTCACCACCTCATAATTGTGTCCATGGAACTTGTCTCCTCACACTTTAGATAAACAGCATTCTACCTAACCTCCTGCCCACCCCCTAAAAAATACCCATTATTCAAAACAAGCATATTTTCATTTGCTTAGGAAGAGAGATTTTTCTATGCTATATTTTCATGATGCCAAACAAGAAAAGGAATAAATAAATAAATAAATAAATAAATAAATAAATAAATAAAACACCCCAAATAACCAAACACTCCAGCAGTCCTCAGTATTTCCAAATGTCTAGGCTACAAAGACAAAATAACCATTTGTTGAGTTTTTAATCTTCCTGAAGATAGTTCAGCTTCACATGAGCAAAATTCAAGATGCACTCATGAAAACAAGTAACTAATTATGTTAAAAGATGTAGGCTTAGCTGGCCAAGAGGTTGAGACAGGAGGATCGCAGGTTCACGGCTAGCCTCAGCAACTTAGTGATTTCCTTCTCAACTTAGTAAGATCTTGTTTCAAAATATTAAAAAATAGGGCTAGGGGTATAGTTCAGAGGTAGAACGCCCCTGGGTTCAATCCCCGGTAACACACACACACACACACACACACACACACACACACACACACACACACGATTTGGCTTAATGACAATTGGATTCTATGCCAAAAAAAGCAAGCTTAATCACATAACAAGTGGTTTATAATGGACAGAGATATTTTCAAGATGCTAAGAAATCATGGCAAAGTTGATTGGTGTAATTTAGTTGCAAAGCAGCATTTTATAAATATGATTTTTTTAAAATCCTGTCTCAGTTAAATAACATGTTACATAATGGTTTACAACAAGAATAACACAATTTTAAAATTCTGGGCTTTACTGAGATGAGAATTTTTCCATGTAGGCCTATGATAATAAAATAAAATAGATATTCACTTACGTGATATAAAGAATCACCTGATATTTTTGGTCTTTTTCCTTTGACATAGCATTTTCTACTGGATGATATACTAATCTTAACTTAGTAGAAGTGATATAATTCCGGTTTTTATACTAACTTGCAAGATGATGGCATATTCAGAGATTCAAAATATTCATTTCTACTATTATTTAAAACAATAGACTTCAAGACTTTGATATTTAAAATAAAACTCATTGACATGTTCCATCGATAATTCTCATCTACAAAAGAAGCATTAGCAACAGCACTGTTTCATCACAATGAAACAATAGTAACATCAAGAAGTAGGATAAAAAGTTATCTATCAGCCTGGCGCTGTGGTGCACACTTGTAATCCCAATACCCGGAAGCTGAGACTGGAGGATGCAGTTTTGTGGCCAGCCTCAGCTACTTAGTGAGGCTCTCCACAACTTAGTGAGAATAAATAAAAAATAAAAAATAGGGCCAGGGGTGTAGCTCAGAAGTAGAATGCCCCTGGGTTCAATCCCCAGTACTGCAAAAAAAAAAAAAATTATCTATCTTTGTGAATGCAAGTGACAAAACCTCTGCTGCTTTGATATTTTCCAGTTTTATGTGGGAGAAACAGCAAAAGGAAGTATGATCTACTAGCTGAATTCTAGTGTTCAGCATGGCCTGTTTCTAGTGGTCCGCACGGCCTGTTTCAAACACATATCATTGACATTCATATCTACACAGTCGGATTTGACATTTACCATGGTAATTGCTGAAGAAAGCAAAATTGGCAATCTAATGGTTCTAGGAAACTGTCTCTGAAACCAAGAAATAGCTTTGGCTCTTAGTTTAAATAAGCATCAGAGAATATAAAACATTTGAGAATATAACAGATAAATTCCAGTGTTGAGGATGTTATCTCAAGATCTCTTTTCATGGTCTTCGTAAATTTACACTCTCTATGACAATTGGCTTCCCTGGTCATGTTGCATTGGAATACGGCTTTCTTGGACTTACTCTAATGTCTGTCGCTTAGTAATGTAGATATGTCCACATTCTTGGACAGACTAATAGTTAAGTTTTCTGACCTTCTTGCTTCTCCTGATGAGGCTAAGTTTTCCCATTGCTTATTTACCCTATGTCTCCTTTGTAATATCACCATTACAATCACATATCCATGTATTTCTTGTTTTCTGTGTTCCCTGTGACATCAATTCCATGAATTGGGGTCATAGCTGACTATCTTATTTGTATATTTATTGTCTAGAAGTACATTGTCTAGAGCAAAATTAATGTAAGATAAATATTAGTTGAACGAATGAGGCAATTCTGGGTGACACCTTCCCAGTCTTGCATAAATTCATGTGACTTTTACATTACACAAGTGAGAGATACAGAGTAACTCAATGTTCCCCCAATTTGCCTGTTTTTGAAAATACAGTTTATTAGGCTCTTCTCATGAGCGTGATGATTCAGGAGGTTTTGGGTAGAATATCAGCATCTGTTTTTAAAAAGCTCCGCCTTCTGATAATTACAATTGAGCAAGTCTGAGAACACTATAGTAAGGGGGTTTTTGTGTGTTCCTTAATTTTTCTTTCTTTACTTTTCTTCTTTTTCTTTTCCTTTCCTTCTTCCTGTTTTTCATTGCATTTTATTATAATTATTAGCACATATTAGTTCTATAGAATAATGGGTTTCTCTGTGATGTTTTTATACATGCACATCATATTAAGGACTTATATCACCATAGATCTATAATCCAAGAACGTTTCTTTGTTCAGTGACATAAAAACCTCTGGAGTCCTCTTAATTTTCATGTTTTAAAAAGAAAATATTGCTACTATACTTTTTTGTTCTGTCTACTTGGAATTTCCTGATTTCAGATTTGCACTTTGAGCACTTCTATTTATTTATTTATTTATTTATTTATTTATTTATTGTGGTACTGGGGGTTGAACTCTGGGACATTCTACCTCCAAGCTACACCCCCAACCTAATTTTTTTTTATTCTTTATTTTGAAACAGGGTCTCACTAAGTTGCCGAGGGCCTCACTAAGTAGCTGAGGCTGGCTGCCAACCTGTGATCCTCCTATCTCAGCCTCCCAAGTACTGGGATCACAAGTGTGCACCACCATGCCCGGCTCACTTTGAGCACTTCTGAGTGACCCTGAAGATCTCTGGGTAACACTCTGCTGAGGTCTGAAAATTCATCTCATGAGTTTGTGCTTGGTCTTTGAGAAGGAAACTTTAGCTAATGCATGATCATGGCCAGTTCACCACTTAGCATCTACAGATCAACATGCTGTCGCGGTCTTTGACTTGCAGGCTATTTGATTTTAGAGAATCGTGGTTTAATGTGACACACAAAAATAGAGACTTGTAGGAGACATTTGATGTTTTATTCTTTCCAGTATCGCTCCCATTTCCCAGTAACAGAATCTATGTTTTGCTTTAGAAGAATCATTTTAATCACTTGGCGTGCTATAGATTGATCTTATACCCAAATATCACTGAGACTTGATTGGCTTGTGAATCCAATCCCTCTGGCCAAGAAATTGACTGAAGACAGGACACAGAAACTTAACAGGGCCAGTGAAGCAGAGGAAGTGTTTTTCAGGACTGGAAATGAAAAACTTCTTCTTTTCCTGGAGGCTATAAAAAGAAGCCTTCTTTCTTTTTCCTTGCCAGTGAGATGTGAAGGTGCAAAATCTAGAACTGCTGGGGTCATTTTGAGACCCTGATGTCACCTGAGGATTGTCACGGACCCCTGTATGGAGCCAAAGGATAAAGTCAACACAAAGGACTAAGAAAATGAGATAAAACCAGTCTTTGATGAAAGCCTGTGAGTTTCCAAGTTGAATCCTAACTATAGTCAGCCTTGGCTGGTCTTTCAAGTATATGACCAATACAGCTCCTCTGCTGTCTGAATCAGTTTGAACTGGGGTCTCTGTCATTTGAATGTAAATATTCTAACATATGTAAGACCCTTGACTACATCAGACTATAACTCAGTGGTCCTTGAGGAAGGAGATGAAGGAGCTGAGAAGACATTCATGGAGCCAAAGATGTCCACATACGCTAGCACATCTTCTGAAATATTATGGTACTTGTGCAAAGTATAAAATATAAAATTATTTTATATGAAACATGATGGTCCACCCAGTATCCACATTTTCCAAATAAGAACTCCATAAACATAATCTAGCAAAACATTTTTCCTAATCCACCAATTCATTATACAAAATCTCAGAATGGCATAAAATATTGAAATCACATTTCATTATGTCTTTCACTAATTGCCTTTATTGGATGGAAAATAAAATTACATGAAATCAGGATGATCCCAGAAAATTCAGGGCATATGGTGGCCATATCTAGGGAACATCCACCTTGTTTTATTGGAATAAATTATTGTTAAAATGAACACACTGCTAGAAAGGCTGTTACCAGTCTGCAGGTCATAAAGATAAAAAGAGCTAAACCAACCTCTCAGTGCTGAATTGGCAAGTGAAAAGATGCATTGGGCACACAATAGGTATGTAGTGAATATATTTGACTGACAAGAACCCTGCTAGGATTAGCAGTGAGCTATTTAAGCCCTGCTGTTTCTTGTTGACTTTGCCAGCCTTGGCTGCGGAGTGAGGATTCTGTAACCATTAACAGGAGCCCCGAGCTACATCTCCTCTTCTTCCACTTCAAACTTTCCTAGGCTGTGTGGTCAGGTGCTGAGCCCTCACCGGTGGCTGATAGGGACACCGATCAGTAGAAAGCATTTCACCCAGGATTCTCTGTTAAAGATAAAAATTTCACTGTGTCTGTATCAACAAGCCTGTTTTGATGGTTTTTGTAAATATAATCATTAAACTGTATAATGATAGTCTTGTATTGAAATTGACCTGCTTTTAACCTATGTGTTTTAGGCATCTGGCATCTAAAAATCCTGCCGCTCAGCACGAATCAATGTAGATGAAACCAGTTAGCTGAAAATGGCAGAGAGGTAATCACGTCTTTCAACTTCTGGGAGAGACTAAGAGAAACAAAATGGAGAGCACTTCTGAAAATCGAAATTATAGATAGAAGTTTTTTTTTAATATTAAGAAATGTGCGTACCTGCCATGCCTGCATGTACAATATGCATGTAATACACACACTAGTCACATACATCAACTGACCTCAGGCATTAAGTGACAAAAGATAGCAAGAGCTCATCCTTCATAAGATAAAGCAGGTCGATTTGGGAGGGAAGCATTTTACTTCCAGGATTGGAGCAATATGCTGTACTCCATAGAGTACCTGCAGAAGAATCAGTAGCATGTTTAATACTTACATGTAAGCATCCCCATATGACAAAACAGGATCATGTTTTCTCGAATGACTCAATTTAACATGTCACATCCCCACATGCCCATGGAAGAATTCAGTGCCCTGTTCCCGACAACTGTCCTTGGTCACTTCTTAGCATCTCTCCTCCCACTCCCCATGGAGCTTTTTCTCATGAGAGTAACTGTCACTTATTGAGCATTTTTTATGCACTGAACACTGCGCTAAGTGACATGGATATACTTTCTCATTTTATCTTCATAAGTGCTATTCGCAGTCATTGGATAAATAAATAAACTGAAGGTTCAACTCATAAGGTAATCAATGCCAATGCCAATATGATTGTTGAATTTTAAGTCAGCCTGTCTGATTCCAAATCCCATGCTCTTAATGATTGCATGATTAATGGTTAACTATTACTTTCGGGTTTCCTATGAGAATTTTTAAGTTTACTCAGTATTTATCCCAGCCATGCAATTTGTTTCTGACATATACTGAAATTCTTCTGGTAAACCTCCTACGTTTAAAGGAAAAGGTAAAACAATGTTTTTATTATACAATGTTTTTGAATTATCAATTACCATTAGACAAAATCTGCAGTTCAGACTCTAAAAGAACACACTGAACTTGTATGTTGCCCATTTTAGTAATGATTCACCGAGCTTTTTATCTGATTCCATCTGAAACTCAGCAGAGCTTTGTCCAGGATGTTTCTCTTTGCTTTATCTGCCAATTTCACTTGATGTTCTCACTTTGTGCTTTTCCTGAGCAAAGACGAAAGATTTGGGAAGACAGAGGCTATGACTGGGAGTCCTGTGATTATTAGTATAACGGTCTTATTCCAGATTTCTCTTCCATTCTTCTCTGTCTATATCCAGGTGTTTTTCACCCTTTCTCCTTTCCAGTCTCCTCTCGTTTCTTCCCTCCTCCTTCCCTCACACATCTTCCGTGCCATTCACTCTTCTCATGCTCCCAAGGTCATTTTTCCATTTTTGTTCTTATTAGGCACATGGCCTTGGTGTGAAAGATGGAGGCCCCAAACTTTGATCAACTTGGAGATAATAATACATGTGTGGCGGCTATTCACTAGTTTTAAAACATTACTTTAAAAAAACCAACATTTTAGTACTCATGAGATCAGATCTGGGTCTGATAGAATCAGCAGTGCCTGTGATTTGGTGAAGTATAGAAAATACAATGTCTTCTATAGTGGTGAGGCATTGTCCAGTTACTCAAGTGTGTGTGTGTGTGTGATTGTGTGTGTGTGTGTGTTTGTGTGTGTGTGTTTGTGTGTGTGTGTGTGTGTGTGTGTGTTACTAGGGATTGAAGCCAAGGGTATTATACCTCAAAGCTTTACCCCCATTTTTCTTAATTGTTTGTTTGGAAACAGGGTCTCTCTAGGTTGCTGAGAGTCTTGCTATGTTCTGAGGGTGTCCTTAAACCTGCAGTCCTCCTGTGTCAGCCTCCCAAATACTGAGAATACAGGCATTCGGCACCATGCCTACCTCAAACACTTCTTTAAATCCTCCTCCCAAACACAAATGCAGAAACCTGGTGTCTCTCTTAAAAATTCTCAGATACCTTTCCCCCTTTTCATGTTCCATGCAAAAGATATGAGCTCTATGCTCCGCGATTACGGAAGCTCTTTCTCCTCTTTTCTAATTCAATAATTTTTAGGAAATATATAACAACTTTCCTTTTTAAATCAGACTCCACAGTGTTCTGTTGATTTTTTCCAGGCATTTTCAAATATGCTCCTCTCTCCTTCTCCCTCTGGTCTGTTGACAAGGTGCTACGTACTGTGAGTCTAGGTGGCTGGAGCAGACCAGTGGGCTCTGGCATCTGCGTGTGCATTCCAAGGACATATTTTACAATTACCTTTCCTCCGTGGCCAAGACTGTCAGTGGAAACATGGCATTTTTTTTGCAGCTTTCTACTGAGTGTCAGGCTTTGCACTTCAGAAATATTTGATAAGTGGAGCCTCAGTGGCAGGAGTGCATCCATGAGAAAGGCGGATTCACAGTGTAACTTTAGCTCTCCTGGTAACTTTTTCATTTTCCCTGCAGAAGTTGTTTCTGTCCATATTTTTACTTCAGCTGGGCTGAGTGGGAGAAAGAACTCAAAGGGAGGTCGAAGCAGATGGTTGTCACAAACTGCATACGGCAATTGAGAATTAGTGTGCAAGCATATGCAACCTGGTACAGTATGAAGCACTCCAGCATATGAGCGCCGAAATAAATCAAGCCTGGAGAAGATCGGGATGATAAAAAGATGAGCTCTTCTTTCTCTGTTACATATATATATTTAGGCTTTCTGAATTCATTAGGACATGTTCTCTGTTTTCAGTAGGCAAGTTAACACCTAAATTGAGCAGATTCCTGTAGATACTGGTATCTTGCTTTTTCCCCCCTTCTCATCCACTGTTTGCTCTGAAAAGAAATATTTCTGAAGAGCAGGACTGGAGATGCCACCGACTGGCCTGGACAAATGTAACTATCCCCAAAATCACTAAGATATAAGCGATTTATATTTACTCCCTCATTTATTAACGGTAACTATCTACCAGGCATGTCCAGGTCACATACAATTCCCGTGCATGGTTGTTCGAGTTTGTTTGTTTTTGTTTTGTATTGGGAATTGAACCCAGGGATTTTCTACCTCCAATCTATACTCCTAGTCCTTTTTTTTTTTTTTTTAAATTTTGAAACAGCATCTTGCTAAGTTGCTGAGGCTGGCCATGAACCTGTGATCCTCCTGTCTCAGCCTCCCAACTACTGAGAATACAGGTGTGGACCCCCATGCCCAGCCCCTGCACGTTCTTTTGACTGCTCCTGTTGGTGACCCATCTATTGAAAGCAATTCCTTCACAAGCTTAGGCACACACAAGTGTTTGTCCAGTAAGAATCATGGTAGTTAAGGGCAAGCAGTGCCAGGCTCACAACCCAGAGGTCTCTCCAGTAGTCCCGGGGGATAAACAGGATGCCTCTCATCATTATAACAATTCACCATCAAATTCATTAGCACTAAGGAATGCCAGGAAGGGAGGTGAATGAGTGGCTTCCCCTCATTTTACAAATGCAGAAACAGAAGGGGAGAGTTTGTCATTGCCCGTCTTCTCAGAAGAGCAAAGGCTCCTTCCAGCTGGGTCCTCAGGGGCCCACATGGGGCTCTGCCCAGTGGGCAGGGTCTTCCCATAACTGCACCATGGACAGGACAGGCTGCTCCTTCCTACTCCTGCGGTGGAGAGCACCTTTGCACCTTCCCCAAACTCGCTCCCTGAGGACTTTTTAAAGAAACCACAGTTGTTTTCAATAAGGCCCTCCCTGCCTTTGCCTTTTTGTTCTGTTCCACTTTCCATCCAGCCTTCTTTGTCAGACACCAAAGAAAGAGAAAAGGGGAAAAGTGAGAGGTATTGGCTCAAAAATAAATATTGAATTACATATTGGTAGACCAAAACACAAATCAACTCCGAGCTACAGGAGTCCACCAACATGCGCATAAATCATTTATAACGATAATCCAAGACTAGGTCCAAATCTCATTAAAGTATATGAATCCTTAATCTATTTTGGCAAAAAAGCACCAATACACATTTTTTCTTTTTATCATAAATTACAGTTCTGTGGCACTGTGCAAATATTACCAAGCTGTAAGACAGCTGTGCTCCATTAAAATGTGTAATGGTCGCTGATTTCTTACAGCACATGGTCATCAGGCTGAATCTACAGCCAGTAATTAGGAAGATGAAATGTTTAATTGTGCCTTAATTTTGATAAAATTTATCTGTCACACATCCCGCAACTGAGCATTATGCTCACAAATCAATGTCATCGAGCCGAGCAGGAACTCGAGCACCAGACTCTTGTCCCTGACAGATTCATTTGAATATGTAACTGCTCATGATAAGCAGCCAGGCTAAGAAAGTGGAAACTTTCTCCATCAACACAGTTCTCCTGAGGTCGGTCCTGCTACTTCCTTTATGGAAAACTAAAAAAGGTTCAAAGATAATTCCACTCTTAACATTATGACTACCTCTAGCTCTGATGGAATAAAGACAGACAATCCCTCCAGAGATTTAAATATAGAGTCTACAATAGGGAGAGAAAAAGTAGGAGAAAGGAGAAGGGAATAGAACAGGGAAGAGAATTTAGCAATGCCCTCTTTAGTCCTAGAACCTAACATCCTCATTTAGAAATGGATCAGAGAGGTAGGGAAGAGTCCCCACTTTGTACCGGGTAGCTAAACATTCATAGATTCATAGAACATTAGAAGCTGAGAGATGGAACTCATCTAGTTTTATACACCTGAAAACTGGAGACCAGAGAGATTGCCCAAGGACTTGAGCAGCTTCAGAGTTTCTCCCACTCTGCAGTCACATTTGGAATCACCACATCTTACAGAATTTGTATAATCCTTGTAAGCAGTATTTACCAATCGTAGTGTTGAATTCATTTCTCAGCTGGCAAAGAGTATTTTTTAAGCACAGGGAAGTGTAAGTACAAATACCTGCCAATGCTGAAAATTAATTTATGTCATGTTTTCCTACAAGATGAAACAGTGATCATTCTTTCTCACCCACAATAACTGTGGCTCGTTATCCAAGAGAACTTAACGAGCATATGTCGGAATGTACTTTACATTTTTATCTTGCATAGCTCTGGAAATAAAAATAAGTGAAGGAGGTCATGGCAAAGATGAGGTGAGGAGAAGGGATAGAAGGCAAGTGAGAAGAATGGGAAGCAACTTGAAGTGAGGATGGGCTAGCAGCGAGGGCAAGATAAAGCCCAAGTCCCTGGAAAACGCGAGTGTCCAAATGGAAGGTCAAGTTAGATTCTAAAGGTGATTTCAAAAAATATCCTTTATAGGCCAAAATTTTGCTGATGGACATCCATAAGTTTCCTAAGGTAACTGCTAATTCTTTACCAGTAATTAATGAACCAGCGGAAGCCTCAGAGCATGCCAGCTTACTTTAAAGAAAAATAAGTCTCAAGTTCAGGAATAGAAGAGTCTTCAAGGAGAGCCAAATGGCATTAAGCTATAGCCTGCTAACAAGACTCATTAAAGCGCTCCGCTAAACTTAGCCATGGAAATAAGTCCAAGCTAAAGATATCATACTCCCCATTCCCTTTTGTACTATTTTCATGGGCAGATATATTCAGGGATTGGATAAAGGGATGGTATTCTGGTAAGATAGTTGTTTTTATCCCACTGGCATGCCACATAGACTAAACAGAAGCAAGAATCAGTAGGAGGACACAAATGGCAAGGAGGATAATACTAAATAACTGGCATTTGTGCATCGGTTTACAACAAACTGCTTTCACATCCATTGTCTTGTTTGGGGTTTAGAGAGGTTAGATTTGTCCTGAGATGGGCTAAAACTAGTGTGTTCCGTGCTGGGTATTGGATCACTTACAAACCATTCTAACTCCCAGCACTGGGCCTCTTCCCTTTACCATTTCCCAGTCTCCTTTGGAGTGAGGGTTCTGCATATGTGTAGGTACAATAATCCCCCCCTTATCTCTGGGGGATGTGTTACAAGACCCCAGTAGATGCCTGAAACTTTGGATAGTACCAGTCCTATGTATACCATGGTTTTTTTTTCCTATTTATTCTTTTTTTTTCCAACAACTTAAAATGATTTGTTTTATTTTTTATGTTTATTTAATATTCTTTATTTAGAAATAAGAAAAATAGGATAGTAATATAGTTAATCCATAAGATTAGGTTTGACTTTGGAAACTAAAAACTCTATTGTATAATTTTAGTACTTATGGAAAAGAAGTGATATATGTCTGTCATACTTGAAGCTGTATCTTCATTTTTTCTCTATTTATTCTTATATAACTTAGCAACCTTAGCATATTATTATTTTTTTCTTTACTTACTAAGTAGAACTTTCATCTTTTCACTCAAAGAATGCATTTTTACAGCCTCTCTCCAGCATATCCAAATGGCCGGCATTACTCTTGCCCATTGGGGCCATTAGTAAGCGGAGCGTTTCTTGAACACCCAGTAACAGTTTACCTAAAAACTGACAGCTACTGAGCGGCTTAGGGGTGGAAAATGTGAACATCATGGAGGCATGGACAAAGTGACAGTTTATGTCAAGTAGGACTGTGCAAGATTTTGTCACACTACACAGAATGTCATACAATTTAAAACTTCTGAGTAGTTTGTTTCTGGAATTTTCCATCTACTCTTTTCAGACCAGGATTGGCCACATTGAAACAATGGATTAGGGAGGACTACTGTACTACCATTCAGATACATTTACTTGAGACTTTCATTATACCATAATTGCATGGAGGGAGGGAGGGAGGGAGAGAGAGAAGAGAATGAATATAGAACATCCATGGAGGACCACAGACTAACAAAAACAGTAGTATTTGGAGCCAGCATCCATGATGTCAACCTCCCGATTTGTCAAACAACTTTCTCATTCAGCAGTTTCCTGTTCAGAACAGAGGTGGCTTCTTGTTTCTGCAGCCTCCTATCCCCAGCAGGAGGCTATCTTAGTCTTTCCCCTAGCTATGTTTGGGGGACTTCCTCTTTTCCTGCCTCAGTTAACTAGAATGAATTCCATGGGCTGTGACAAAGAACCTTAATCGATATACTCAAATCATGGGATCCCAACCTAGTGTTTTTTTCACCATCTTTCACTACAATGTGGAGAATAATGCAAATTATATACCTGGTTCAGAATTTTGGAAGGTCTAACAATTTTGAAAACTGCAATAGACTATGTAGGCAGAAGGACTAGATTCTAGCCCTAGGTGTGACTCAAATTTGGGGCAAATCACTACCTCTATAGTATATGTGTAAGTGTCCTCATCTTAAAAATAACACACACACACACACGTGATTTATATAATCCCTCAGAATCCAAGGATTCTGTGATTCTATCAATATCCATCTGTATGTCTTAGGCACTAAGAAATGCCAATTTCTCACTGAGCAGGAGTAAACTCCACAATCTCAGATCACCTTTGAGAAATTTAAAAGACCTATTTGTTTTTTGAAGCTAGAGTTACGTGAACGAAAATTCTCATGAATCTCTGCATACTTAAAAAGAAATCTTAGAGCTGGGCATAGTGGTACTTGCCTATGGTCGCAGCTATTTAGGAGGCTAAAGTTTGAAAATTGCTTCAACCCACGAGGAGTGTGAGGTTAGCCTGGGCAACATAGAGTGTCCCTGTCTAAAAAAAAGGGAAAAGAAAGAGATCTCAGGATCCTAGTCTTAACAGGTTAGAGCTGGACCTTGGAGTATATCCAAAGCTAAGCTCGAATCCTCATTTTACAAACAAGGAAGTTGAAAGTCAGTGGAGCAAACTGAACTGGTCCTGAGTTGGTGGTCCTGCCTCTACATGCCATGCATCAGCTTCTATAGCGTTCATTTTAATGTGGTGACGTGACTAAGACACTGGGGACCACTGGCAGGGAGTATGGCATCTGTCTATTATATCCTTTTGCCATTCTCTATTTTCCGTGGTTGGCAAATTCCACGAAAACCTAAAGTTCAATCTATAAATGTTATTTATACATACTTGATATGCATACCCATGTTTCATTGTTAAATACTCACCTGACACAATAAATGTGATTGTTGGTAAAAAAAAAAAAAAAAAAAAGTGACAAATAAGTAAAGTAATAAAAATAAAATGACCAATCACCACCTTCACAAAAAAAAAAGAGAGAAATTTGTGACTGGTGATCGTTAATTGGTTTTACATGGAGGAAATGATTGATTTAAGAACTGATAGTTGGAAGGCAAACATTTTTTCAATACTTCTATTTTAGCTACAAAATATACCTACTTCAAAATTGCCTGAGGAAAATGATTATCATCCCAACTCAAGCCTCTAGTTTTTCAGAGGTTGGCAATGAAGAGTACCATGTGTAGAGTGATTTTTCTAAGTAACTTTACATAAAGTAGACATATATAGCTTTTAGGTAAAATCAAGTAATCAATTAATCAATTTTTATTTTATTGCTAAAATCAATCAATCAATCAATAAATGTACATTTACAGGTTTAGCTACCAAAACATTAGCAGTATTTTTACTGGAATTGTAAGTGTACTTAGGTAAAAATGACTGCTTTGTTAAGAGTTCTTTGGGGAAATTACATGACGTATTGACATTGCTTTCCAAGGGATATTGACATATATTTGTTCCATCTTAACTAGCCTATTTGGCTACCACATTCGTGTGTCAATGTAATGGTCTGATCCATATGATTGCATCCCCAAACACATAAGTAATGAAGTGTAATATTATATACATATATATATAATTATAGATATATGTTTCTATAGTATTAACATTTATAATTGAGAAGCTTTTTTATCTTATTACTATACCTCACATTCTACAGCACGTTCATGTGTCAAAAATTGCAAAGGTAAGTGAGACTTCATTCATTCAGCACATTATTAAATAGCCTTTACTGATTTGCACACACTTAGTGAGCACCCACTCTATGCTGGGCACAATGGAGGGTATCCTGGAGAATGTGGAGGGTACCCACACCACTTGTGGGAACACGCCACCTAGAGGTGGAGACATAGCAGTGCAGAGGTAGTTGCACTTCAGGATGATGTGTGCTGTGCTAACTACAGGGTCAGGTGTGCTGAGGTCTCCTGGGACACACAGGGACATTGAGTCCTGAACTAAGCTCTGACGGCTAAGTATTCTCAGTGAATCAGAGAATTAAAAGAGATTTTTAGGAGAAGAGGAGCCTACTTACGAATCAAGGCACAGATGGACCTTTCAGAGGGTGTGGCATTTTTGAACAATGGGTCAGTTCAAGTGGGAATGTAAAATTGAGCAAGCATGTGTTTTCTGCTTTTAATATTTTCACTTTCCATAAGTAAAAAAGCTAACAGACTGGGAGAAGTGTCAGAACAAAAGGAAATAATATGAATTTCAGTTGCTGTTTTCTGGAGAGTGGAGAGCATACTGAGTCAGCTAACTCCCTCTGTAACCCTTTGACTTTTCACAGTCTTCCACAATACCACCACCAAGAACAGATATAGGACATTCTGGAGATGTCAATTTGGCAATTTGACAAAAAAGCTTGTATTTTCTTTTTTAGCATGCTCTAACTAAAATTGTTTTCTTCTCTAAAACTCATAGTAATGAATAGCATCAACAGAAATAAATGTTTTAATACATTTCTTAAAAGTTATTAAAATTGTATTAGAGGAACATCATACATTTGTTACAAAAATTAAATTAATAGAGAATAATATACTAGCCTGGATAATGGCCTCAAAAAGATATCTAAGTCCAAATCACTGCAACCTGTGAATACCAACTTACATGGCAAAAGGAATCTTATAGATGTGATGAAATTAGGATCTTCAGATGGGAAGGTTATCCCAGATTATCTGAGGGGTCTATAAATGTATTCATAAATGTCCATGCAAGAGAAGGCAGAGAGAGATTTGACTACAGAGGAAGGCAAGACGATGGCATAAGCATGATGCTGTTTTGAAGCTGAAGGATGGAGACCATGACCCAAGGAATGGAGATGGCCTCTACAAGCCTCTGGAGGAGATGAGGTGCATATTTTCCCCTGGAGAAGTCAGAAGAACCAACCCTGCTGATATCTTAACTTTAGCACAGTGAAACTAATTTCAGACTTCTGACCTCCAGAAATGTAGAATACATTTTTGTTATTTTAAGCCACAAAGTTTGTGGCAATATGTTACAGTGACAACAGGAAACCAATACAAAGAGTAAGTGAAAATTTTTTATAAAATTTCCAAATGAGAAAACTGACACTCATGTATTAAAGTAAAATTACTATACCTAGGCTGACCTTCTTTGTGTGTGTGTGTGTGTGTGTGTAGGGGGGGTGATTGAACCCAGGGGCATTCACCTCTGAACTACACCCCCAGTCCTATTTTATTTTTATTCTGATACAGGGTCTCACTTGAACCTGAGATCCTCCTGTCTCAGCCTCCCAAGTACTGGGATTACAGGTGTGCACCACCATGCCCAGTTGTAGGCTGCCATTCTTAAAGTACATGCCACAATTAATATTTTAACTGTTCTCTGCATTTTTTTACTAAAATTAACAAAATGTTGAAGTTTGTAGAAAAACATACCAAATCAGTATACAAAGTTCCAAAAAGAAGACAGAGAACCAGGGGTGGGGAAATTAAAATTTAATACTATAATTTATTCAAACAAGCTTGTCTCATTCACTAAATCTGTTGAGAAATTACATCAAAAGCTAGCAGTAAGGTATTGTTTAAATATTTATAACTGCTTGCCTTGTAAGTAGATTCCTTTTAAAGTGATTCATTCAATAAACACTTATTGAGTCCTTGGGGACAAAGCAGTGATCTAAATGCTGTCTTGAGCAACCTCAAGAATCCACATTCAACAAAACTAGATGAAAAAAATCAATAAATCACAAAAAGTCATGAATGCTATGTAGGAGTACATACAATGAGTATTGAATAAAAGCCCAGAAGAGTGGCATATTTGTAGCAAACTCCAATTTTCAAATATTTAATTCCATGATATGATGAAGAAATGGAAAATTGACTCATCCAGTGTATCTTTTTGTTGTGTGGTATGGGGTACTGAACCAGGGCCCCATGCATGCTAGGCAAGCACTCTTCACTAAGCTACATCCCCAGACCCAGAATATCTTTATGCAATAAGGTAATTTAACCTGTAATGCAGCTATGTTGGTATCACATCATCTCTCTAATATACAAGGTCATTTGGAAAATGGCACATATAAGATAATAAAATGGTCCCAGTATTAATTATGTATGTGTACACTATGAAAAATGGATGAAAATATTTTAGAGAAAGTTATCTTAAAAATCTTGAGAATTGTGACTATGACTTAAGACTGGAAATTTGCGGTGTTCTTAACCGGAACTGGTAAAAAAATGGAAACGAGTAGCTTGTGATTTTCCCATCATGGTCATCAATAAATATCATTTCCCTTCTCCTTTGAGAAGAACTGCTAATGATAAAATATAGTGGTAAATAGTACAAAAATAACATAAGTTTATAAACCAGCACTGAATACATTAATCAAGAGATAATTGTTCGAAGGATAAACAAAGTCTTTTTGCTTTCTTGGAAGGTCTTAATATTTTACAGTTGTCATTTTGCCCTACCTGCTTGATTACTGAAGGGCAATAATAACTTAGAGAAAAGTTCTGAGATACCCTATAAGTTGTCTATATTAGAAAGACATGGAATTTATCAATCTACCTTGGATAGTAAAACAACTAGTCCTGGAGTGAAGATGGATACTTCATGACCACCAGATTTCACCAGCACTAGTACACGTCTACAGAAATAATGTATGATGAAAGACAGACAAGTTTTTTGTGCACCTGGAGCTGAAAATATGGAGTTAGACGAAAAGTAGACTTTACAAACAGATAAAGGTAGAAAGGACGAGTGAAAGAATAACTTGAAAGAAAAATAGAAACAAAACTATTTTTATTTCTGAGCTCCTGGATATGTCTTTAGACATAGCAATCAGAGAAGAAAATATAACTAAGTTTTTATTCCATGAGTGGTCACCCCAGTTGTCTGAGGTACAGTTTTATTAATGCAAACATGCGACACAGGCTATTTCTCCTCATGCTCTGGGAAATGACTTAATAAGTGAGAAATGGCTTAAAATGACTAGGGGAAGGAGATATTTGAAACTTTCCAGCCCTGTACTTTCCCTCCTCCTCATTCTGGGATCTTAGTATATAATGCAATGTCAGTCAGAGTGGAGTGTCCAGAAGATGCTTCTGTTATATTTGGGATGTTTGAGGTGAAGAGGAATAAAGAGGGGGGAAACTGACATCTTTATTGCAGAATAATATTGATCTCTAGTCTCTCCTCTTACACAGCAAATAGCACTGAATCAAGTTGCTTAATTGGCCAAAATGACATTTAAGTAGTGCCTAAGGATAATTCTTAATGATGGTTTATTATTTATTGTATAGAATTCTATTTTTCCACTAATATTGGAGCCTGGGCCTAGCCCAATCAAGGGCAAGGCTGATTGCCATGAGTGTCACGAGGCAGCTGTATTTCACCTATGTCAAAAGCAGGACCCCCAAGCCTCTTGTATTATATCTCATTCAATGTCTACGTTTTTTGTGTGTGGTACTGGGGATTGAACTCAGGGGCATTCTACCTCCGAGCTATACCCCCAGCCCTATTTTTTATTCTTTATTTTGAAACCGAGTTTCACTAAGTTGTGGAGGGCCTCACTAGGTAGCTGAGGCTGGCGGCGAACCCGGATACTCCGGTCTCAGCTTCCCAAATGCTGGGATTACAAGCGTGCGCCACCACGCCCGGCTTCGATGTCTAACTTTGTTTTTCTTTTTCAACACTTATATTTGAAGTTTAATAGAACAATCTCATAGGATCAACTTCTTCTTAAGAAAGAAATGCTGATCTCAAAATTAAATACCAATTATTTTCACTATCATATAACTACAGTAAAAAAATTAAATTGCCATGGCAATGAAAGGCTCTATAGAGGCAAGTATAAAAGTATTTTTATTATCTATACTATGCAGTGGTGGTCCAATTTCCCCTTGGTAGTCCAGATTAATCACCCCAGTCAACACTCTGACTCTCTTCTTGGCCTGTTGACTAAAGAACTTTTATCTTCTCTTCTGGGGAAGGTTTTGGTGTGTTTTGGTTACACACAGGACAGTTATATCATGTAAGTTAGAATGATGACATTGTTGGTGTCTTTATTTGGAAATCAAATATGGTTTAATATGCCTATGGGTATCTAGTTGACAAGGGGTGGACTTTTGATGGTTAATTTCATGTGTGAACTTGAGTAGGTTAAGGAATACTCAGATATCTGATAAACCATTATGTCTGGGTATGCCTGTAACAGTATTTCTGAATCTGTATACTACATAAAGAAGACCTGACTTTACTACTGTAGATGGGCATCATCTCATCCTTGAAGGCCCAAATAGAAGAAAAAACACAAAGGAAGGGCAAACCCTTTCTATATTCTTGAACTAAGATGTCCATCTTTTTCTGCCCTGGGACACTGGAGCTCCTGTTTCCCAGGCTTTTGGACTCTAGGATTTATACCAGCACCCTTTTCCTCAGTTGCTAGGCTGTTGGAATTGGATTATATTTCTTGGCTCCCCAGCTTGCAGATGACTTTTCAGTTTCCAGGAATCTCATGAGAAAATTTCATATATATATAGGTTTTGTTTCTCTGGAGAACCCAGACTAATGTAACAGTCCTACAAACATCTTGACTTTTGCCCAATTTGACCCATTTGGGACTTCTGAACTACAGAACTATAATAAATTTATATTGTGTAAGTTTGTGATGATTTGTTATGTCAGCCATAGAAAACTGATATATTTGGGCGTATCATATTATTATTTATATGTCCTTTAATCCCATTGAGGTCAAAGAATATATGCTGTATAATTTCAGTTATTTGAAATGTTTTGGGACTTGCTTTTTATCCAAGCATATGGTTTCTTTTAGTGAATGTATCAGGTGCACTTGAAAAAAATGTATTTGGCATTTGCAGAATGTCATGTTCTATAAATGTCCATTAGATCAAGATGAATGATAGTGCTGTGTAGGTTTCTCTTTCTTTACTATTTTTGTTTAGTTCTATCAGTTGCTAAGAGAGGTGCTAAATATCCCATTACTTCTCTTTTTAATTATATCAATTTTTGCTTCACATCTTTTGAGGCTAGATTATTAGACATACACATTTACAACTGAACAACTTCCTCCTGAATGATGAACAGTCCCATTTATCATTTTGAAATAGCTCAGACTGAAGTCTTTTTTTGTTTATTTGAAGTATGTTTATATGATAATAAAAAGAGTTACTCCAAGCCATATGCAGTGGCATGCCTGTAATTCCAGTACCTGGGAGTCTGAGACAGGAAGATCACAGCTCTGAGGCCTCTATTTCAAAAAAAAAAAATTAAAAAGTGATGGGAGTGTAGCTCAGTGGTAGAATGCTCCTGGGTTCAATCCCTAATAAAACACACACACACACACAGACACACACACATGCACGCACTCACACACACACTCTGGCCTTATTATACTTACTACATACATGGTATGTCTTTTTAATTTATTTTATCATTTACTTTTAATCCATCTGTTTCTATATTTAAAATGTGTCCCTTGCCTTGCCTTTAATGCCCTCTGTCAAACACCATCCTTTAGTATGTAAATATAGACTGTTAACATTTAATGTAACTATTGAAATATATGGTTGGACTTTGTTCTATCATTTTACTATTAATGTGTTTGTTCTGTTTTTTAGTCCTCTGTTCTCCGTTTCTTATCTTCTTTTGGATCCTTTTAATATCTTTTAGCATCCTATTTTAATCTATTCACATTTAGTTTTCACTACATCTCTTTGCATTTTCTCTTTCAGTGGTTACCATAGGGATTTTGCTTTATATATTTAACCTTCTGCACCCTACTTAGAGTTAATACATACCAATCCACACAAAATGTGAAAAGTTTGGAACTAGGTAGGTCCCTTTATCCCACCCACTTTTAACAGGCAATCGACCTTATTAGGTGTAGATGATAATCTCTGCCTTACCTTTTATAGGTACTGGCTCACATTTCGGTTTAGTTTTCCTAGCATCTGCTATGTTGTTTTGGGACCAGCTCACGCAAGCATTATTCAGGGACTAATCTGAGACTTGTGTGGATGGTTCAAATCTCAGTTCTGTTCAGTAAGTCTTTGCTGTATTGCTTTAGTTTTGCGTTACTCAGGGTTTAGGCTGTGGCTTATGTGGTTTCATACACAGAATTTGAGAATCCCACCCTTCAGCTCTCTTCCCTCCTACACACTTTTTCACTCTCCTTCCTGGTTCCTTTGGGCAGAAGGATGAGTTTATCTTGGAGTTTTAGCAGCCTGTGCTGCTGCACTAATCCATGTCTAAGGACACGTACTTGAGACAATGCTGCTAAAGAAGAAACTCGCTCTTTTGCTGTTTGTTTCCCTAAATCTGATTTCCATTCTCAACCTTCCTGCTGTTACTTTCTTTTCAGAGTCTGGACTGGTTGGTTTCTGTATTTTGTTCTGAGTTTTAGTTATATTCAGCTGGGGAGTGGGCCGGGGATGGCTTAGGCTACATAGTAGAACTTGAACCAAGAACATTTTTGAAAAGTTTTAAAATACCACTAATAGAATTAAGGAAATATCTGTTGTTGGCTCGATTTTACACAACAACAAAGATGTAATTGGGCACTGCAAACAATGAAAATTTAAAAATGTGTGCAAAACAGATAATATGCAATGACTGAACTTAAATCAAGTGGAAAATTATTAAAATCAATAGAAATTAATAGTCATTTAAAAATAAGTAGTTAGAGATAGTAAGATAGACAGTAACAATAAATCAGGAGCTTGATGTAGACATTAGCTAAGTAAAATTCACTTATTTTGAGTATCTTTATTGAAATATAAATCATGTTCCCTACAATTTACTCATTTAAAGTATACAAGTTAATTTTAATATATTTTTAGATATGTGCAACTATGACCACAGTCAGTTTTACGTGGTTTTATCACCTCAAAAGAAACCTCATACCCTTTAGCTACTATTATATCTCTGAACCCTCAACTCCGGCCCTATGCACGCACTTATCTACTTCCTTTCTCTATAAATGTCTGTGTTTGGGGAATTTAATATGAATGAAATAATATGGTATGACTGTCTTCTTTCATTTAGCATACGGTATTCAAAGTTCATTCATGTGGTAGCATGTGTCAATAATTATTTTTATGGCTAAATAATATTCCCTTGGGCGTACATATCACATTCAGTTCACCCAGCTAATGGATATTTGAGTCGTTTTCACTCTTTGGCTAAGCCTTCTGTAAACATTAATGTGCACACCTTTGCATGAGTTTTTTCTCATTTCCCGCATGTGTGTGTGTGTGTGTGTGTGTGTGTGTGTGTGTGTGTGTATTTCTATGTTCTAGTACATCCCCCAAAGGTTCATGCTCTGGAAGTCTAGTGCCCAGGGGATGGCTTTGAGGTGGCAAAACCTTTAGGAATGAGGCTTAGCGAAAGGTAATTAGGTCATGGGAACCCTAACCCTCATGAGTGAATTAGTACTGATCTTGAGTGTGTTGGGTCTCACAGGAGTGAGTTCGTTCCTGCAAGAGTGGGGTTTTTTGTTTTGGTTTTTTTGCGGTACTGGGGATTGAACTCAGGGGCATTCTACCTCCGAGCTATACCCCCAGCCCTATTTTTTATTCTTTATTTTGAAACCGAGTCTCACTAAGTTGCAGAGTGCCTCATTAGGTAGCTGAGGCTGGCCGCGAACCCAGATCCTCCGGTCTCAGCCTCCCGAATGCTGGGATTACAAGCGTGCGCCACCACGCCCGGCTAAGAGTGGGTTTTTATAAAAAGAGTAAACCTAGCTTCTCTCTAGTCTCTTGCTTCCTATTTCACCATGTATCCTCTCTTCTGCACACATTTGCCATTATGATGCCATCTGCCATAAGTACCCCCACCAGAGTCAAGGAGATATTGGCACCATGCTCTTGGAACCTTCATAACTTCTTTCCCTTATAAAGTATTCAGCCTCAGGAATTTTGTCATAGCAAAACAAAATAGATGAAGACATACACATACCTAAGAGTAGACTTGCTGGGTAATATGGTAACTCTATGTTTAAATGTATGAAGAACTGTCAGGCTATTTTCCAAAGTGGATGCACCATTTTGCATTCCCACTAGCAGTGTATTAGGGTTCAGATTTCCCACATACTCATCAACACCTATTTTTATCTAACATTTTTGATTATAGCCATCCTAGTGCATGTGAGGTAGTATGTCATTGTTGCTTTGATTTATCTTCCCTGACTAATAATTTTTAGTGTCTTTTATGTGCTTATTAACCATTTGTATACCTTTTTCTTTTTTGAGAAATGTTTGTTCAGATCTTTTGTCCATTTTTTAATTGGACTTCTTTTGACGATTGAATTGTGACAATTCTTTATATATTTTGGATACAAATTCTTTATTAGATATATGATTTTTAATATTGTCTCCTGTTCTTTGGGTTGTCTTTTCACATTTTGGATGATGTCTTTTAAAGAAAAAAATGTTTTTAAATTTGGACAAAGTCTAATTTATTTATATATTTTATTTTTCTGTCCATATTTTGGTATCTATCTAAAAATTATTAGTAAACAAAGGTTATAAAGACTTACCCCAACATTTTATTCTTAGATTTTAAACTTTTAGTTCTTATATGTAGATCTTTTATGTATCTGAGTTATTACATAGCCATATGGAAATAAGCAGAACTATTACATGAGAGAAATAGTCTACTGGAAAATGTTTTAAAAATTAACAAAGAGATATCAATATTGAAAAAATTTTGGCCAAATTCTACAGCAATAAAATGCATCTTTTAAAAGGTTCAAACTAAAGGCTGAGACAGGAGGATCACAGGTTCAAGACCAATCTCAGCAACTTAGTGATACTCTCAGCAACTTAGCAAGAACTCATTTCAAAATAAAAAATAAACAGGGCTGTGGATATAGCTCAGAGGTAGAAAACCCCTGGGTTCAATTTCTAGTACCACTAATAAAAAAGTTTAAGACAACACAAACTTACAGAAATCTGATTCTATTGATACATTTGAGTATTATATTAGTAGAGTACTATGTATATCTGATAAGGAGTTAATATACAAAATATATAAGGTACTTATACAACACAATCATAAAAAAGAAGAAGGACCTGTTTAAAAATGGCAAAGAATCTGAATAGGCATTTCTCGAAATAAAACATACAAAT
Source organism: Graphiurus murinus (assembly GCA_004027655.1). Lineage (NCBI taxonomy): Eukaryota > Metazoa > Chordata > Mammalia > Rodentia > Gliridae > Graphiurus > Graphiurus murinus. Next base: position 83,752 of record PVLC010000233.1, on the reverse strand, counting down.
GGCCAACAGTAATTAATCATCAGAGATACAATAAGATATCATATCACTATTATTAGAATAGCTTGAATCAAAAAGATGAAAAATAAATATTGGAAATATGGAGGAAAATGAACACCTTGCAACTATCGGTAGGAATGTAAATATATAGCCAGTATAGAAAACAGTAAGAAAGCTCCTCACAAAACTATAAATAGAAATACCATATGATTTGGCATTCCCACTACTGAGTATGTATCTAAAGGAAGTTAAATCAATATGTGAGGAAAATATCTGTATATGGGAAAGTTTCCATGCTCATTGTAGCACTATTCACAATAGCCAAGCTATAGAGTGAACCCGCATGTCCATCGGTGAGTGAATAGATAAAGAAAATGTGTTATAGATACCACAGAACGTACAAATAAGTAACGTAAAGAATTAAGAAAGTCACCAAAAAGTTACCTCCATAAAATATCTCCTGCCTCTAATGTGCATACTATTGAACTTTTTTAGCATTAAAATTTCTTATTTAATGAAGTAATGTATTGCCTACTTGACGATGGTTAATACAATGTGCAGTGATGGATTTCGTTGGTCTGCTTTTTGTCACTGTGACCAAAATAGCTAACAAGAACAACTTAGAGGAAGAAGAGTTTATTTTGGCTCATGGTTTCATTCCATGGCCAGTCGTCTCCATTGTGCTAGGACAGAGGTTAGGCAGAACAATAACCCCCAAAGCACAAGCAGATAATGAAAAAAAAGCCACTAAGCACATGGAAAAGCAGTGAGCATTTTCAAGGATTTGAAAACAAGACAACCTTGAAGGATCTTAGTAGGTACTGGTGGGAATGTACCGTAGGCCAATTAGAGAGCAGCAGCTGACACGGAAAGGGTTCAGCTCAGCAGTAGATGAGCACAAAGGACACGTGAAAAGGTCTGAAGGGGCTGAAGCAGACTTGCTTCTGTAAATGCTCCAAACTGACCACCCACGGCTCCCTCTCAGGAAAAAGTTTCACCCTGAGGAGAAACTGCTAGGAAAAAACAAAACAAAACATTGAGTAAGATAGAGACAATAGAAATAAGGTAAGAATAAGCACAGATAATGGTGTGGGGGGGCAGTGTCAGGAAGAAAGGCAACACATTGTGGCCTGTATATATGTTCCAGTAAGCATTCTTACAGCTATAATCTAAAAGATTGACCATGTAACTTAGACGAAAGAAGATTTATTTTCTTATGGTTTCCGGTTCAGTTTGTATGAGGCCAGGGGCTGTGGATCTCGGGGCATGGCAGTGAGGTAGAGAGAGGGAGTGCACATGGGCTGTGTACATCATGGAGGCCAGAAGCAAGAGGCAGAGCAGGGGGAGGAGGAATCATATAATCCCAAGGCTGCACCCAGGGACCACTCCCTCCAGCCACATCCTATGGATTTATCCACTGCTGGGATTACGACCCTTGAGGCTCCATTACCTCAACTCCAAACACCAATTTATGAGCTTTTCAGGGGTCATTTTATATCTAACTATAACAGTATAACAACAACAAAGGAGGATTTTTCTGAGAGACTAGAAAATGTTCTCAAAACCTTTTTCATCCTTAGAATTTAGTTAAGCTCATTTTACATAAAAATGAGAATATCATTGAGATAAAATTCTATTAAAATTTATTTTAAGAAAGAGCAGAAGCAAAAGCAAAAGTAGCCAGGAAAGCAAGCATAAAATAAATCCAAACCACAATCTACTATTCATTCTTTTTTACTGTTTATTTTATTTTTATTTTTAACAAATTAATAGATAACCTACTATTTCTAAACAAACCAAGACACACACAAGATAACATACGAGTAAAAGAATAGTGTAAGTTAGAATAGAACAAGTTCAAAGATGGGACCATAGAATGAAAGAAAAAATTAGAAAGTGAAAGAGTTACTAAAAACTGAAGACTTGAACAGAAGGAACATGAGAACAAATAAACACTGATGTTGCCTAAAAAGAAATAGAAGCTGAAAAAACAAAAAATAAAAATAAGAGTGTATGCTGTGAGAGGCCACACACTTTATGATATGTTCATCGCTGTATTTCCAGCACTCATGATGGTGCCTGATATATCAGAAGGACTCAGTAAAGTATGTAGAGGTATTGGTTCCAGGACCCCATGGATGCCAAAGTTCAGGCATGTTCAAGTCCTGTATATAAAAAGGAATAGTATTTGCAAATAACCTGTGCAGATCCTCCTGGATACTTTAAATCATCTCTAGGTTACTTAAAATACCTCATACAATGTAAATGCTATGTAAATAGTTGTTACATTTTGTCATTTAGGGAATGATGGCAAGAAAAAGATATCATGTTCAACACAGATGCAGGTTTTACTAAGGATTTTCAATCCGCAGCTGGTTGAATCCACTGTCTGAAACTGTGGTTACAGAGAGCTGACTGTATAGGAGATGGAAACCAAGGCAGACAGAGCTTAACCACAAATGATGGTCAACTTTGTTGACTAGTAGTGGTGGGTTGGGTAAGATTTTTACACTGAAATGACCATTCGATTTGGAGTGAGGTCATTAGTGACTTTGACAGTAGCAGTTGCAATGGAGGGCTGGGACGAAGGCAGCACACAGTGAATAACGGGGAGGAGGCTATGCCTATAAATGTATCTGTCAAATATCTTTGTGTGAAGGGGAAGCAAAAGTGAGAGACCATCATGGGAAATGGTATCTAAACTTTTTTTTTTTTGCGGAAATGGGGGTTGAACTCCAAGCTATCCCCCTAGCCCTACTTTTATTCTTTATTTTGAAACAGGATCTCCCTAAGTTGCGGAGGGCCTCACTAGGTAGCTGAGGCTGGCCGCAAACCCAGATCCTCCGGTCTCAGCCTCCCAAATGCTGGGATTACAAGTGTGTGCCACCACGCCCAGCATATCTAAATGTTTAGAAAAAAAAGATAGGGCATCTTAGAACCAGTACTGTGTTGATAGAGGTGGTTCAGAAGAGAGGGGAAAGAGAAAAATTAAAACTGAAGTGTCAGATGGTGGAGCGGATGATAAGTAAAGTCTTTCTAAGGGGCGTAAAGGTATGTACCTAGGGTCTAGTGGACAGAAGAAAGGGGCTTGGGAGGCCACTCTTGAGAAGAGCAGGAACACTTCATTATCATAATTGGAAGGAAAGAAATGTTTGTACAGTGAGAGAAGGGCAACCATAAAACATTACCTTTTGTATTAGAAATACTTTCTCTTCTAAAAGGTTATAGTTTGCTATTTATTGTTTCTGTCTGCTGCAAAGGCTCAGAGGCAAGGGCTCTGGCACAGTCTTTTCCCTGGGTGGCAGTGTTGTTTTTGGAGAGCTCTGGGCTTATGTCACGTGAGCACGTATCCTCCCCAGGACTGTCTATGCGCAGACTCCATAGTTAGTTGCAATTACTACATGGGTGTTTCTACCAGTTACAGATCCAGCAGCTTCTGCTTCAAGTAGTTGGATTTTATCTGTGTCACTCTGAAAGTGTCCCCTCTCTCCAGATTTCTGCATGGCAGTTTGCTCTGCTATCCCATTTTCTGAAGACTCCAAGGAAATCCACTGATTTCCCATTTGTCCAAGTTTTTCTTGTCAGGATATGGGTGACTACTTCTAAACCCTTTATGTGTTGGAGCTGAATCCAGAAGTGCTTGTACTACTTCTTTTGGTTTTGTGTGTTTGATAGTTTTAGTAGTAAAAGTTAAGAGATCAAACTATAGAATATAATAATTTTCCCAGTGTCTGGGAAATATAATAGATTAAGAGGATGGTATCTTCATAACGAGGCATACAGAGTTACGTGATATCACTTATTATGTATAAAATGGAAAATTATACTCATGTACATACATGCTACAATTGTGCCTGTGTGGATGATATGAGCATATGGGAGACAAGCAACAGGGAAGACCTGGACTTGATTCTGATGTGACTCATGCAGAGTGTGTGTATCTCCATCTGAGACCTTCATTCAGCTACCCTTATTCAGTTCCTCATACCCTCAGGTATGGTTTATCAAAACAAAACAGTAATGATGAAACTTTTAGAAATGTCCATCTAGAGTCACAGCCATTTCATTTGTGTGTGACTGGAATTTCCTTGGTGTCATTTCTAACTTTGCTGTCCTCTTCTACAACATAGGTTCATGTATATTTTTTCTTCAGCAGAATAGGGGCACCCAAACATTTATTCCAAGGCCTGTACTCCAAGTCTGGAACTGTATCCAACTCACTAATAAGGGATGCCATACATCCGTGCTCCTGAATGTTAAAACTTCCCACCATTTCAAATCCTTTCCCTTTGTTCAAATTGATGTATATTTGCATTACTAGCATATGACAGTCTCAGTGATTAGATTCTGGGAGAAATAAAAAAGATGAAGAAATAATGCCTACCCACAAAAACTTCAACAAGAGAAGGAATTAGTCTAATAACTGCCGAGCAAGTGAGAATAATATTCAAAAGAGGAAGTGCTCACATCTAGAGAAGACTTTGAGAAAGGCAATGGCATTTGCCCTGGTCCTGGTCCAATGTATGGGATTAAGGAACACAAAGACAGAGTAGGCAGGCTTTCTTTCTTTTTTTTTTTTTTTTTTTTTTTTTCGGTGCTGGGGATTGAACTCAGAGGCATTCTACCTCCGAGCTACACCCCCAGCCCTATTTTTTATTCTTTATTTTGAAACCGAGTCTCACTAAGTTGCGGAGTGCCTCACTAGGTAGCTGAGGCTGGCCGCGAACCCGGATCCTCTGGTCTCAGCCTCCCGAATGCTGGGATTACAAGCATGCGCCACCACGCCCGGCCAGAGTAGGCAGGCTTTCTAAGAGATAGATCTCTAAGCAGAGACAGTCAAAAAGTTTGAATTTACATGGAAAGGTAAAATAATTATTCTTACTATTGATCAAACACAGTCACGAGGATTATTACATAGCAAAACCTCAAGGCAAGGAAGAAGGTTTAATTCAGTCATTTTGAAATAAACTCCATAATGAGCTCCAAATTAAATATGCATCTCAACTCTATCCTGTCTTCCAAGTGCATCAAGTCATGGTACCACAGACCTAATAATTCTCCTTAGAACCAGAACAATCCAAACAGATATTGGAGCTGGGCTCCAATGAGAATAGGGATGACAAGAGATCCACAGACCTGGGCAGAAAAATCTGTCATCACATTTTCTATAGTTCAATTGCTAATAAAAACTTACTAATGGTGGCAGAAGTCTTTTCTGGAAACACTTATGATATTTGTAATGACCCATACTGGGGAGATAAATCCACTATGGAGCCTTGCTTAAGTAAAAGAAATTCTTATTACCTCATTTGTCTACTAATGTGTGTGTCTTTGGAGGGCCCTTTAAATATTATTGATATGATGAGTGATAAAAGAAGACTGTTACTGCTGAAAACATGGAATAGCTTGCCTTCATTAAAGTATACTCACTGCAGGTTTCTAAGTTGGTATGAAAGGCAGAGTCAAGGTCCAGGAAAGTCTGCTTATATTATAAAGAAGAAAAATCATGTCCCTGAGAATTTTTTTTAAATTGGAATTATTTAATGATGTTAGCTATATTCTTTTGTGTAGCTCCCATATCAGCTTCAAAAGCTAATTTAATAGAATCCAGATTTCCCCTACCCTTTTGTTTGACTTTGAAGGATAACTCACCTTGACTTAGAATTTACTCATTGTTTTCCTGAATCCTAGCATATGTAGGCAGTGTGCTAAACATCAGGGACTCTACTGGGAACAATTCAAACAAGAACCTTGCCCTCGTGGAAAGTTTTCATTCAGCCCTGGTGCTTATCACAAGGCCTAAAATTGCTTGCTGAGTACTTATGAAGTAAAATTCCAACTTTCAACTTCCACATCATAATAGGGTTGATTGTGTTCCAGAAATCCTTCTAAACTCGTGATTGAGAAGAGACACTGTGTCAGAGAAGATCTGCTCTTCTGCTGGGACACACAGACTGCATTTCCCAGCCTTCTTTGCAGCTGTGACCACATGACTGAGTTCTAGTCAATAATACGTGAGCAGAAGAGACCTCAAATGAGCAACTTCCAAGGCCTTTCAAAAGAGCTCCTTCATAATGTGGGACGCAGACACTCACTGAATCATCAGAAGCCAGCAGAGCCCCCATCAGACTAAGTGACTGTTACTGTGTGAGACAAAGTTCTCCTATTCAGCTGGAACTGCCTCAAACTGTTTATGGAGATGGAAAATAAACTTCTATTGTTTGCATACCATTATTTATTTTTGGTCTATTTATCAGAGCAGCAAATATATCCAAATTAATAAACATCTTTGCAGCTTGCATAATAGAAAACTTAAGAATGTTAAGAGACAGAACTGGTGTGTGTGTGTGTGTATGTGTGTGTGTGTGTGTGTGTGTGTGTGTGTGTGTGTGTGTGTGTTACCAGGGATTGAACCTCGGGACATTCTACCTCTGAGCTACACCTCCAGCCCTTTTTTATTGTTTTTTATTATTATTATTATTAAGCAGGGTATTGCTAGGTTGTTAAGAGTCTTGCTACATTGCTGAGGCTGTCCTTAAACCTGAGATCCTCCTGTCTCAGCCTCTTAAGTACTAGGATTACAGGCTGCTCCACCATGCCTGGCTTAGAATTGAATTTTTAAAAAGATTCTGTCTCCTCTCTTTGGGCTCATAAACTACTACTATCTGCAGTCTATAAACAAACGCTTTTGCTAGAAAATATCACATATCAAGACATCAGAGATTTGATTCTTATTTAGATGTTTTACAGCCAATGAAAACAGAGACACAACATTTCAAAACCTCTGGGACACTTTGAAGTTACATAAAAGAGAATGACCATCTATCCTTTACATGGTGTGGTTTTTTCTCTTTTTCTGATAATTCAAAGTCAGGAGTAAGTTGAGTACATTTAACCTTCCAGAACCATTATAGGCTCACTATTGACAGTGAATTGTCTATATCTAACCAGGAGAGCTACCCAAATTTACCAACAAACCTATTTTATTTCTCAGTTTTACCTTCACTTCTTCCCTTCCACTGACCTACCTCCAAAACCAGGAAGATGCATTTTAAAGTCTCTTGCTCTCCGTAGCCAAAATACAATTAAATATATTGTGCTAGAAGTAAAGATGAAAGGGACACTGACACACATACATACATTGCAGCCTGACGTTAGCTCACCAACAAATTACCCAAGTTGCTTTCCCAATAGAGAAAAATGTTCTTTTTGGAGAAGACGGTATATATTTTTTCTGTCATTCTGTGATTTCGTCGTAAGTGGATATGGCTTAGCTAGAGTACTTGGACCAGAAAATAAATGACTCCTGCTCATCCTGTAGGTGCCAACTACGTTCAAGCATGAGGGGTTGTTGGCCCACAGTGCCGACATACAGCACCTTCGCGGGGAGGCCAAGGCCCTCATGCTCCAGCGATACCAGACGGCGCTCCGATGAGGCGGGCTGCTTCTGGCAGGTGGTGGCACAGGAGGTAGTAAGTGAGAGCAGCTCAGCATAAATAGTTCCAGGGAAATACAAGAATAATATTCTGGCGTCCTCGACTCATTTTCTCTCATTCGTGCCTTGCAATAAACACATATTCCGATAGGCAAATGGCTAAACTACCCCCAAAGAAATGAAGATTCATCTCCAGCCTCTAATGGAAACTCTCACTGATCTGGAAACCTTTTTCCCTCAAGTTAAGCAAAGTTTTGAACAGATAGAAGTCTCTCCTCATTGACCTTGGAAATCTGTCCCAGGCTGTTGGCCAGTCTGGTCATCTTTTCTAGACCAGCTGCTGTCTTCCTATCAAGGGGGATTTGGAGCATTCCATGGGTCAGAAGAAGGTAATGTGTTCTGGGTCATTTCTAATCCATGGAAAGCCCAGGTGTACAAGACTGAACGGGCCAAGAAAAGAGAGAAGGAAAAGAAGACATTGAGAAGCAGAGACAAAGACAGTATTTGACCAGAATAATAAGTGAAAAAACATCCAAATAAATACAAAGACAATTAACAAATCAGAAGTGTAATATCACTCGGAAGGTAAAAATTGATTTTTAGAGTTGAGCAGTGTAATTTTTACTTTTCACTTTTGGGAGATGCTCTTGTCACTTCTAAAATACATTTGTTGAAGTAAAGCTAGGGCCAGCAGAAACCCTGTCAGACAAAGTCACAAATTACTGTGTGAAACAAAGTCCCTCTATTCACCTGGAATTGTCTTAACTGTTTATAACAATGAAAAATAAGCTTCTATGGTGTGTATGCCATTAATTATTTTTGGTCTATTTATCAATGGGTGAAAAAGAGTTTATTCTAACTAAGATCTCTAATTTTATATAGGTTTGAAAATTTCCAAGTGAGAATTACAAAAATAAAATTTATCTAAATAGGTAAGCAGTAAGCTTAAGAAGGATTTATCATCCACTAACCTTATGTTTATAATTATATTTAGTTAAGTTTCTTTCCTCATAAATGTCCTTGGTTTTACAAGTAGAATTACTAATAAGTTATTATTGCCATGAAATCCCCTTGTGTATTAAAAGAAAACAAACAAAAAGCTTAGAAAAAAATGAAAAGTTTCTGTAAGTGACTAATCGTGGGCTATAGGAATTGCTGGAAGTAGAGTTGCTTCATTTGGACCTCCAAGAACTGTTCAAGATTTCATGATTTACATCTATTTCAAACTATGATACAGGTATGCACATAACACTGAAATTAATTTCAAGGAATTGGAAAATTCTACACGTGTGTGTGTTTGTGTGTGTATATGTGTATATGTGTGTGTGTGTGTGTGTGTGTGTGTACGTGTGGCTGGTGATTGAACACAGGGCCTTATGCATGTGAGGCAAGCACTCTACCACTGAGCAACATCCACACATCTTCTTTTGTTTTATTTTGAGGCAGGATCTCTGTAAGTTACCCAGGCTGGCCTAGAACTTGCTATCCACCTGCCTCAGCCCACAAAGTAGCTGAGATTACAAGAATGCCTCGCTGCACCAGACTAAAACCCTGCTACTTGAAGTTAGCCTATTCACTGCAAATTCACTAGGTCTGCTCAGATAAAGGGGCTTCAAAGTGATAAGTAGCAGGAACATCCGAGATTTTTAAACCTCTTCTCATTTAATGGGTCAGAATTTCATGTCTGATTAAATTTTTGCACTCCCATGTTGCCTGATTTCTGTTCAGCCTACACTAATTACTTTCAGGACCTTGCTAATTGGGATGACTAGCAAAGACAATTTGTCATGTGGTTCATTTTTCTTAATGTTTTCATGTTTAGCATTCAATGTTTATAAAGTTACAGAAAACCAGATTAATATGCATGATAATGCCAACACAAAGTTTCCACATCTTAGCATTCCAAGGTCATTGCTGACCCTCCAGTCTTCAAAAAGCCATTTGAGATTATGGTACTAAATTCTGTATGTAATTATAACTTGGCTATAGAAGTTTTCCTCCATGGGGATTCCTGGTAAATTGCTCTTTCTTGGCATTCCTTTTGCCCATGAAATGAGGAAAGCCGAAGTAATTCTTCTTTTAAATTGGGATGCCCCTTGAGGTGGCAAAAACTTACTAATGTGGGCATAAGCAACATTATGAGTGTCGGAGGTGGGAAATCAATAGGGATGTTAGCACGAGAAGTTCAGAAAACATATTTCTACACAAACCTACAACTGAAATCAGATCCTTAAACTACCTCAGTGAGGCTGACTACTTGTTCCACAAGGACAAGAGATTACTGCCCCTATCTGTCCCTCTTAACTGAATATCCAGGGGGTCTAGAACCCGAGACCCCAAACCCAAACCTGTGGGACATTTATGCTAGCCACTCTTCGATAGACCTCCTGGAAAAGCAGAAAATTGAGAAGTGAATGGACAGCTTCTGCAATGGACATATCAAATGCTGATTGAGTGGGACCGCATGACTTCTGAGGCTTCACTGCATGCCTGGTAATTTACACACAGAACCCCATCAAGCCATCATAGCATTGTAAAGCAAGCGTTCTTCTGCCTGTTTTGTAAATGAGGAACTGAAACACAGAGGTGTTATCTAACTCTTCCAAAGTCACAAGTGGCTGAGCCAGGATTCAAACAGGTGGAGAAGATATCCTCTTTTTATTTTTTGTGGGACTGGGGATTGAACTCAGGGGCATTCTACCTCCGAACTATACCCCCAGCCCTATTTTTTATTCTTTATTTTGAAACCGAGTCTCAATAAGTTGCGGAGGGCCTCACTAGGTAGCTGAGGCTGGCCACGAACCTGGATCCTCCGATCTCAGCCTCCCGAATGCTGGGATTGCAAGCATGCATCACCACGCCCGGCTGCCTATATCCTCTTAACTTGATTATTGACTTCCACCCGCCAGTCTCCACCTACAACACCAGCATTTCCCCCATCTCTGTTGCCTGCTGGTCCAGCTCTTGGGGCACGGCAGACATGCCTGGGAATTAACTCTCAACTCCTCCCTTTCTTTCTCTTTTTTCTCCCTGGCCACTCAGTGGGCTGCCTTGCTGGGCCACACATTCCCCACCATGACTATCTGGCATCCCCATGAAAGGCCTGAAAACAGTGGGTCTGCCTGATCATGGACTGGAACCTCCAAAACTGTGAGCAGAGATAAACCTTTTCTCTCTATCAGTTGATCTTCTTCTCAGGCACTTTTTATAGTGGCAGACAGGTGACTAACGCAAGATAGGCTTTAAGGAGGAAGTCGCCGGGACTGCAGAACCTCTCAGCAAGACAAGAGTTTAATTCAGGCTAAATCTTTAGGCAGAACTTTGTGAATTAAGTTGTGTGTTGACTTTGTGCTCTGAATCATGTTGAATATTCAGAAGTGGGCACTGCACATGTTCTTAGGAGTCCATATTCCATCAGCAGAGGCGAATTACAGATCCACATTGATGATATGCGCTAAGACGTGAGGCATTCAAAGTGTGTGTGATCGGAAGAGGGCGCATTCTGTGTGGGGTTTTAGGGGTAGTGGAAGGGCCTAGGAGGCACCATGGAAGGTGATAGTTGCACTGAATTTTGAAAACTAAAAAGGAATTTATCATCAGAAAAAGATGGAATATTGTGGGTGGCTTTGAGAAAAAATCATTTCAAGCCAGTATTTTGGCTCTAGCCAGAAAAAATGATCTCCCCTTAAAAGGTAGATACTTAGAGAAATAAAGTTATAAAATGTTAAAGGTAGTCTGATGTGGTGGTGAAGGCCTGTGATCCCAGTCCTTGAAAGGCTGAGACAGGAGGATCACAAGTTCGAGGACAGCCTCAGCAATGTAGGGATGCTCTTAGCAACTAGTGAGATACTGCTTCAACATAAAAATAAAATAGGACTGGGGGTGTATCTCTGAGGTAGAGTACCATACACACACACACACATACACACACACACACACACACACACACAAATTAAAAGTTTAACAATTCCTGCTTCAGAATGTTGGGGGGAGATTACAATAGCTAAAAATCACATAATATTTACTCTTTGCCAGACATTGTTTATGTGTTTTATTTCTAAAAAATTCAGTGAATTTTCTAACAATAATCCAAAACAAATAATATGATATCATTACAGGTGGGAAATAAAGATACAGAGAGGTTAAGAAAATTTCTCAAAGTCACACAGATATTCAGTAAAGTTATAGCATTAGAGTCTATGCATCTAATTAGTATACTATAAGTTCTTAGAAGTAAAGGTAAATAAAGTAGGGCCAACAGAAATAACTTCAGAAACATGTAATAGATAATAACCAAAGTGCATCTCATAATTGTATAAAACTTCTCATTCATATCAGATTATCCCCTGATCTTAACTCTCAGCAGAGTCACTTGAAAACAGTTCAGTGTATACAGTTAATACCTGGAGTTCTGGGCAGCTAAATAAGGACTGGAGTCCCAAGTTGCTCTGCCAAATACTAACTCAGGGGCCTCGGTCCCGTTTCTTAACTTCTAGAGATGTCCATTCTTTGTCTGTCAAATAGAGTAATCGTCCTCCTCATCTCCTAGGGATTTTCTGAGAATTAAATGCAATAATGTGTGTGTTGAGCTTCGCACAGTGTCATGCTAAAGGCCCAATAAATGTTAGCTATTTTTATTTGTAGCAGAGTTCTAAGTTACAATGACATCATTCACTTAAAATGCCTCCTTTTCCTGGGGAGTAGCAATGACACCTAATGGTCTAAGTGTCAGCATGTGACAATGTCCTTCGCAGCGGTGAGCAGCGAGACCCAGACCTCAGCACTCACTCATACTCATGGGATCTGGTGTCTATAAATCCCAGAAATCAGAACCCACGAGCTGAATTGCTTTGGCAAGCAGCATAGAGAAGAATAATTCTTCTCTCTTGAAGAGCTGTTCATTGGAATAATTACTTACACAGATTCATCTTTTTCTAAACAAAGTATGTTCTTTAATAAAATATTGATAGAGTAAAATGATTGTTGGATTAAAAAAAAAGAACTTGTTTCTGGAAGGTTCCCTCTACACCCTTAGAACGTCCCAAAGTGATCGGAGTGTCTGTTTTGCATGGTGTGTCTTTGGTATGGCTTCGACCTGGAGTGTCTCCCACAGGTCCATTCAAGGAAAGCATGTTCCTTTGCAGCGTGTGCAGAGGTGGGCCTTTGGGGAAGTGATTGGATAATGAGGGCTCTGACCTCATGGGTGGATGAGTTCATAGCTGAGTGGACTATTGCGAACTGCTGGAAACTTTAGGAGGTGGGACCTAAGTGAAGGAGTGGGTCCTTGAGGGCATCCCCTGAGGGATTATTTCTTGTTCTGGCCCACCATTCCCCTCTCTCTCTCTCTCTCTCTCTCTCTCTCTCTCTCTCTCTCTCTCTCTCATCAGCTTTTTTATGCCATACTGCCTCCACCATCATTTACTGCCTTAGCAGAGGTCCAAAACAGTGAATTCAGGTAACATGGATCTTTCCTTCAAGTTGTTTTCTCAGGTATTTGATCACAGTGATGAACAACTAACACAGCCCTGATAATTTAGGTAACTCAGGATGGGGCCAGACACATCAGAAGAATCAACCATGTGATTAGACAATTGAGGCTTTGAGCTCTGTGATATTAGTCCATCTCCCAATGAAAGGAGGGGAGTTGGATTTTGACTTCAACCCTAGGATCCATGATTCAATTAAACAGGCCCACATAATAAAGCCCTAATAAAAACTCAAGACACCGAAACTCTCAAGTGAATCTCCTGTTTGATACACACTTGCACACTGGGGAAAGTGTTATGGCCTGACAGTGTTCCCCCCAAATTCACATGTTGAAATCTAATCCCTAATGCAATGATATTTGGAGGTGAGGGCCTTTGGGAGGTAATTAGATTATGAAGACGAAGCCTTATAAATGGCACTAGTGCCATTTACCAAGAATCCAACATTGCTGACACTCTGATTTCAGAATTAAAATCTTCAGAACTGTGAGAAAAACAAATTGTTGTTATTTAAGTCACCCAGTATATTACATTTTGTTTTCGTAGTCTGAGATGGCTAAGATAGGAAGACACATACCAAGGACACAGGAGATTCTTGGAATACTCCTAGACAGACTGCCTTTCAGGTCTCTTCTTTTGGCTGGTTCTGATTTGTATCGTCTCTAACAAAACCATAATTCTGAATTCTTGAGTTCTGTGAGTTTTTCAATTGAATTATCAAACTCGAGGGGGTGTTGAAAATACCAAATTCATAGCCAGTTGGTCTGAAATATGAGTGACCTGCTGTGATGTTGCAAAACATATATCTAGACTGTGTCAAATATCACAGGATAGTGCTCCTAAGCCCCTTGTGGACAGGGTGCTGGGAGTCTTCTTTGTTCTACTCTTTTGGTCTTTGACGCTTATTCCTGACACCTTTATAGGGCTCCTAAGACCTTTATAATTTCCTGGACAATAGAAGTGTCTGACACAGAGCTCCTAAATCCCTTGGGATTTTCTGGGAATAGGAGTGCCTTTTGTTCTAATGGGGGGATTCTTGGTGAGCCTCTAGAGGGCCTCTGGATGGGGCCTGATTGCCAGGGGAACTAAGCTTATGATTAGAGATTTGGGACTTTCAAGACCCTCCATTCCCTCCAAATGAGAGAGGCTGAAAATTGAGTTGATCACCAGTGGCTAATGATGTAACTAATCATGATTACATAATGGAATCATGATTAAAACCCAAAGGGACAGGGTTCGGAGAGCTAAATTGCTCAATGCATGGAGGTGCCAGGAAGATGGCATGCCCGAAGAGGGACACATACTCCGCACCATTCCATCCACCTTTATCTATGTATCCCTTCCTTCTCCCTGTTCTTATTTATCTTTTGTACCATCCTTTCTAATAAAGCAGACGTATTTCCCTGGGTTCTGTGAGCCATACTAGGAAATTAATCAAACCTGAGTGAGGGAGTCTTGGGAACCCACAATTTGTAGTGGGTTGGACAACACACAGGTCACAATTTGGGACTTGCAACTAACATCTAAAATTGGAGTCAGTCCTCTAGGACTGAGGCCTTAGCTGTGGGATCTGACACTATCTCCAGTTACATCATAGTAACATTGAGTTAAATTATAAGACACTCAATTAATATCTGCTGGAGAATTGCTTGTTGGTGTAGAAAAATTACACACACACACACACACACACTACTTTTGATGATCAGACTGATCAGAGGTGAAGTATTCTACAAGATATTGAGTGACTATAGGAATAGAAAAAGTGTTTGCTTTCCTGGAGTCCCAGGAAGCCCAGACCTTGCAGCTGGTATTTGAAGTGAGGGGAAGTCTAGTTGGGGACTGTGCCCTTGATCTATGAAGTCTGCTCTAACTCTGTGGAGTTAGGGTCAATATTACATTGCAACGGTCAAGTTAAGAAATGGTGATAAGAAGACATTCTCTTCCATTAGGAAAATCGAAGAAAATGAGGTGCCATTTTCTTGCTATCTAAAAGCAAAATAACTGTGAAACTTTGAGAAACATAAATCTTTCCTTATAACAACTTTCTTTCTATTTTAACCTGGGTTAAGGTGTTGCCTTACATTCATCCGTACGCCGGTGCCCGCTGATGACCTTGTTGCTACTTCAGGCTCTGGATTAACTAAACTATCGGATGAATGTGGCTCTATCCAGAGAAGAAAACTGATGTAACAGAACTTCCTTATCTACTTCTCACCCTGATTCTGAATTTTTTAAGTTGCATAGGAAAATACCATATGTATAAACACCCACTAGTTCTCACAATTTTTTTTTATCCAATCCCTCATTCATTATATATTCACATATAAATTGACCACCTACTATGTGTCCAGCAACAGGACAACAGATAATGAAAAGAAAACCACACAGGGCCTCCAGAGTACTCTGAAGTTCTATTTGCTAATTCAGTGGCCTTTAGCAAATCATCAGCCCTTTCTGTAAAAGAAGGAGGATGGCTTAGAAGATGACGTTATTGGAACTATGAATGCCCCATCCAACTCTAAATGCTATTGATTCCTAGCATCAGCCTGTATTTCCTGGGAGACTGAAGCTCGAGGCCCCTCAGCTCCAGGGTTCTCCAACTCTTTGATGAGTCCTCCCTCCACCCATTCTCCAGTCCCTCCAGTTCCATAAATCTGCATAAGAAAGCACCAGACAGCTGTAGCTCTCCACAGCTTTGCTTTGCTTTTCCTCCCTGCCTGTGTCATCCTGCCTGCTGAAGCTGGTTTTTAAAGGGGACAAGCCTCCTTTAAACAACTCTAAGTATTTTTGAAGATACAAACCACAGAAAGTAACAAGCTTACAAACAGATAAAGCAGTGGAGTTTTTCCAGGGGTGTTTACAGTATTAGAAGACTCAGGACTACAGGGGAGAAGCTAAGATAACAGATAACGGTGCAGCAGCAGAGAAGCACTGAGGGGAAGCAGTAGAGAAGCAGCAGCATGAAAGGGTTTGGGGTAGAGCGGAGGAACCCCACCTCCAGAGGGGACCTCCGAGTGCAGCATGCTGCCAGAGGCGCTTTCTGGGGCCATTTGAGTTTCCCCACAAAAGCAAAACACAACAGGAGTCATTGTAAGAAATCATACTGGGAACTATAAAAGTGCCAATTCTAGAATAACGATGACTTCTGATCTTGCAAAGTACATCAAAGATAGGGAAACAGATCTTCCCATGCTCGCAGGCTGCCAGTCCCTGCTACAACTGTAACTCCCCTGCTAACTTCACTATCATATCTAGCTTATATCACCAATGCAGAGATGGCGAATTTACTGTGGTCACTCAGGTAAGCATGCAGAGCCAAGCCCTTAAAAAAAAAAAAAAAAAAAAAAAAAAACAGGATCTCCTTGGGTTGCTGAGTCACTGCACCCAGCTTGTTTTTATATTTCAAAGGTTAAAGCTCTCGATACAAACATGACCATTGTCTTCATCATGATCTTGAGAAACTGGAGCCAAGGATCTGTAAGTGAAACTCTTACACCTCTGACTTCCACAACTGCTTTGAATAAATGACCTTTCCCTCCAATGATGAAATCAAAACACATGCAAACACTTGTATTTCAAACTTCTAACCCCAGTATGCTGTGAAATCTGATCCCTGACTGACCTCTGATTTTCTTAGAGCTTTGCATTGCAACTAGTTAATTTTATGGACCTATTTCCTGGGAGGGCAAGGTCTTGGTGCCCTTGGATAAGAAAAGGAAAAGATGCAAAGCTTTATAAAAGCATGGCAGGTAGGGATTTGAAGACTGACCACATACAGGCTTTGTTCCCAGGAAAATAAAAATGCGGTCAATCACATGTATGATATGCTTCACTTGTAAGATGGCAAATACCCAAGTGTTCAGATTCATGAATGTTTCAGGCTTCCTGAATGGTCAGCCTATGGAATAGGACACAGGAAACAGTAGAAAAAGCATAGCTGTGAAATCTAGAGAGCTAGGTTTTTGTCTCCTCTTCTCTAATTAAAAGCTGTGTAGCTTCAGTGAAATGAATTTACAGATCAGGACTGCAGGTTTCCTTACGTATTTTTTTAAAAGGAGAAGAGAAGAAAGAGGAAGAAGGAGGAAGACAGAATAAAACAAGGAAAAAAAGGTAGGAAGAAGCACAAATATAAATAACATCTATCTCTCTGGGTTGTAATGAGAGTCAAACAATATGTATAAAGCAGTATATATGCTGTAGAATGTTATGCAACTATAGTATTTGTAGAAATGGTACTTCAGTTACTGTGAAAGTCCTCTGCCTATGGAAAAAATCCAAAAACCAAGCTGTGCTTGCTATAAAACCAATAAAAGCACCACCTTGGGATAACCCACAGAATCTGTACTGGCACCCCTGTACCTTGACCCCCAGAATGGCAATATAGGTCTGGTTTCAAAGGCATTCGGCTCAAGGACCCCACCCAAGAATGTGCCATTCTTCATTAGCACCTTCACAGATTATAGATGTATAGGTTTGACTTTCCACTGGCTGCGTCCCTCCTGCAGTCTGAACTGCACAGGTTAGACTGGCAGCCATCAGATTGCAGGATAAACACCGTCCCATCCACAATAGCCCGGAACTGAAACCGTGCTTGGTGTGTGTTGACTGTCTCGCTGCACATTCAAGCCATTAGTTCTGGTTTGGTGTTCGGTAAAGAGACTGGGAATCAGGACATGAAGCCCACAATAAAGAGGAAGTAATAGAGGTGATTAGAAGAGAACACCTGTCAGTGAGAAATCGCAACTACACCGGCAGGCACAGCCAGCCAACGCTCCCAATTGTTATTCACAACAATGCAGTGCCTTGGACTGCGAATGCGAAAGATGATGGACCGCAGTAAAATCCGCAAATGAGTTTTCACATTGTCTAATAAAATTCTACGGCTTTGTCAATCTGTGTTGACATAGACCTACACAGGACTAGATGATAAAATGTTGTAATGGGAAGCTAATTGTTTCCTTGGGTTTACATGTTTGTCTTTTCCTTCTATGGTTCTAGATGCAAATTCTAGTTGCTTATAAGCAACTATGAGGCTAGTAGTCAATTCTGAGTCTCAAAGAATCATATTAATCAAAACATTTCAAGTCAGACAGGGCTACAAAAGGGCAGAGAAGTGAAAGGCACACACATGTGGATCTCAACTTGCAGCATATGGAATTAGGGCTACCTGGTCATGGCTCATGTTCGTGGTTCAGGACTTTACGTTTTTCAGTAATTCTAAACAAAAAACATAGTCACACAAGTTTAAGATTTAGGGTTGCCTTTTATCTGTTCTAAAAGTGTCATCTTGAAAGAGAATAAGAGAGAATGTCTATAATCTTAAATTAGCCTCAGAAAATATAACCTTAAGGGTGTAACTTAATTCACACATAACTCAGGAAGGTATAACCTGGGAAAGGGAAATGGGGAATGAATATGAGAATTCACAAAAGACGACTGAGGTTTGTTGCAGGCATTCCTCATGTTCACTTGATTTTATATGCCCAGCATAAACATAGTTGATCAAACAGGTGTGGAAGGAAGGGAAGAAGGAAAAATGGAAGGAAAGTTGGTCATAAATATATGATATCTCTATATGGTTAAGAAATTGGTTAGTTTACTACTCTATCCATCGGCTAGAACAGGGTCAGTGTTTAATAAATATTTCTTATAGAAACAAATATAAACCCAGCATATCAAATACTGTTTTCTTTAATTTTCAACTAGATTATTATTTTTAACACAGACTTAAAAGGTACACAATCAACAACTCTCTTAAATGTTTGTCCATTAAAAATAATATAAGTACAGGCATATAAAAACAGTCCAGCTACCTAGTATTTTTCTATTTTAAAGGTAAGAGGGAACATTATTGTTTGGAACAATCACCTAGGAATGTCAGTGTGTCTGTCAGCTTTGTGTTACTACAACAAAATACCTGAGGCTGATAATATTATAAAAAGAAAAGGGTTGTTTAGCTCACAGTTTTAGAAGTTCAAGTCCAAGATTGGGCAGTTCCATTGATTTGGCCTCTAATTAGTGCAGCACATCATAGCAGAAGTGTGTATAGGAGAAACAGTCACACCTGAAACTGGAGAGGAGGAGAGGGAAGAGAATGGGTGAGGTCCCCAAATCCCTTTTGAGGGCACACCCCCAATTACCTCCCACAAAGCCTTATCTCCCAAAGGTTACATCACCTCCTAGTGGTACCACCCTGGAAACCAAGTCTTTCACACATGGGCCTTTGGGGACATTCAACATTCAAGCCACAACAGTTTCCTTGCCAGGTATGTATATATTATGCTTGACTTGGAAAAGTGCTCCATTGATCTTTGCTCTATTCCTCTGAGATAGTAATTCAGGGTTCACTACACTTGCTTTTTGCTTATCTCATAAAGCATTATTGGATTAAAGCTGATAGCATATTTTGGAATGCTAGAAATAAATTAACATAATAATTATTTTAGAAATAAAAATTTTTAAAAAAATAGGGAGAGAAAATCACCCTGTAGAACATGATGGCATCTGAGAATTAGATTTCACAGGGACTTAAGTCTCATTAGCATCCATTTTCAAAGCATTCCAGCCAATAGAACCATAGTTCACAAATAAATATAAACCAAGTGTGGAAGCCAATCTCATATTCTCCCTTTTTTTGCCAAAATATATTCAAAATCAAAGTATAAATTTACAGGATAGTTTAGTCTTCTCTGACTACACAGACCTCAAGTTCTTGAGTGAATTAAATATGTTGTAGGACACAAGGATATTTTGTGTAGGATTTTCACAGAAGATTTTTAAAAAACATTTGACAATTAAGATAACAAAAAGCATATGATAAATTATCTTAAATAAAAATAAATATGATTATACTATACCAAGACAGGAATGCATATGATGTAATAATTTGCATTGTAGTTGGAATTTACAAAAGTGAAAATCTGGGAAATTTACACACAGACTCTCATTAAGGGAGGTTAAGTGATGAAAGGTTCTTGGAAAGAAAGAACTGGCAGAGGTTTACAGCCAAATTATAAAAGACAAGGAGATGCTCATTGAATAGAGGAGAGAAGGTAAGTCTCTTGACGTCAATCAGAGTACTTAAACAAACCTTGCAAGCCTCCTAAGGACCTCTCAGTATGGGTTGCTTTCCAGTTTTTTTTGGGGGGGGACAGTTGAAGACTAAGCTATCCAGAAAGAGAGAAATACAGTTTTCCCTGCCCTCCAGATTTGTGGTTCTGCACCTCCAGACTCAACCAACAGTGGATCAAAAATATTTGGGGAAAAATTGTGTCTATGTTTAACATGTACAGACTTTTTTCCCTAGTCATCATTCTCTAATCAAATCAATACAGTATGACTACTTAGATAACATTTACACTGTATTAGATATTATACTTGATCTCAGAGATGGTGTAAAATAACAGAAGGATGTACTTGGGTTCTATATCCATAGTTCACTATTTTATTTAAGGATGAACATGCATGGGTTGTGTTATCTGCATGGGATTCAGTAACCAGTCCCCACACATACTGAGGGATAACAGATACATTCAATATTCTGGCCTGGAAGGCAACAATTGCTCACAGAAGGCAAATCAGAAATGTGAAGAGCGTTCAACCCTGGTCTGAGGTTCAACCATGATCAGAAGAATCTGACCCAGTTCAAAATTGCCCCTGGTATCGATCCAGCAGAACTTGCCTGGTATCTACTCTTTGGCAGGCCTGCCTTTTAAATGCAATCCTCAGTTGAGTTGAAGATGAGATAGCTTTCTGTATCTACCCAGAAAGAGTCTAAAATGGTGGGATATATTATTTTCACCAGCTGGACATGCACCCACCTTGAGGACAAATCCTCATCCTGTTCAGCTAACAAAGCAGTGAATGCTTCTCCTACACACCAATAATGTCACCAGTGCCTTCCAAGGTGGCTCAAAAACTTCCACTTATACCTAAGAATGAAGTTCACAAGACTTTTTCTTCTTTAGCATGTCAAGAACCTGTCTACAGTATAGCTCATATCATGACACTCCCTTAGATAAAACCATGAGAGTTCTTTGGCATTTTTCTAGGCTCCACATGCCTTCTTACACCAGGGCTTTTGTATGGGCTGTGTCTTTTTCCTGGAACAACCTTCTCAAATATATAACCAGTAAAATAGCCTTCCTTCCAGAGACCTTCATCGACACATGCTCCCACTCCCCTGGGCTCAGCAATGCCTCCTCCAACTCAGATCCCACTGCCCCTTGCTTGTAGAGGGCTATTGTTAGAATCCAATACTCGCCTATGTGTTTATATCACCACTCTATTTACTAAATTGCTACAACCTAAGCCAAATTATCTTCCTTCTCTTGCACTTAGTTTTGAGATCTATAAATTAGGAGAGTCACAGCTGTATGTTAGGGCGTTCTCACCCCTTTCAACTGTGAGAATATAGGGGTGAACAGAATTGGTTATACCCTCCTCCCTCTTCCCTGGAAGGAAAAGGAAGATAGACAATAAGCAGGTGAACAAACATCAATTTCAAATACTGCTTGGAGGTGTCATGACAAAAATTAAAGAAGGCAAGGCTGTAGGCAGTGACTTGGAGGTGGGGGCACTCTAGCCATGGTGGGTGAACAGGTCTCTCTGAGGGAGATATGAAGTGGCCAGTGGGATATGCAAGTATATCTCAAATCCAAGACACTTGGGCACCATCAGGATAGAAAAAGCCTTGGAATTAGATGCATTTATCCAGAATAGTAAATGAAGAGAAAATAAAAGAGCTAAGGAGTAACCATTAGAGAATACCAATATGCAGATCTAGAAGAAAACACCAGCAAAGGATGTTGAGAAGGTGGGGAGGGTGAGAGATAAAAACAAAACAAAAGAGCAGGTACAAGTTATCACCTAGCACTGGGTAGAACACGATTCAGGAAGAAAGAGTGAACAGCTGCTGTTGGTGCATAAGGGAGAATGGATGGCAAGAAACAGCTCATTGTTTTGCTGTTGCTGGAAGTGTAATGTCTGACAGTTCCGAACACCTAGATGACATCCTTAGTCATAAGGTTGAAATGAACTCAGCTCTCCTAATGGTAGAATTTTGTCCATCAACTTTTAGCTCCCCTGGTCCAGACAGGGAAGGGTCGTCAGTAGGGTTTAACCCAGATGTGGATTTGCTTGGCAAAAAGTCAGAATAATTTATTCTAAATTTCTTTTAATCTCTAAAGTTTCAAAAAATAAAAATTACTTTATTCGAATCTAAAATTTTAATCTAATTCTTTGTACTAACCTTTTAAATTCTCCAATTAATGTTTGCATGCAAGAACTTGACAATGAAGTAATGGGGAAAGAGATTCTTAGCGATTTTGCATGTTATTTAAATCACAAATATTGGATGAGGCATATGTATTAATCCAGAACAAATGTCATAGTTTATTCTTCCAATATTTTTCTCTTATATTTTGCTTCCCTTCTTTTTCCAGTTTTGATCCTTAGGACATTTAAAAGAACACACTTCTGTGATCTGCATGCCATGGTGGAAACAACCCAGAGATATCTAGTGTCAAAGTTACAGTTGTCATAAAAACTTGTTTAAAATAAGACAAAAGCAAGAAATGTATATACTAATAGAAATTATTTATCTCAGTGAATAATTCAAAGATTAACTATTTCCCCCAAACTCTGACATCTTATAGAAGCCAGCATTTGTCTTTTTTTAATTCATTTTAGGAAAATCTAAAATTAAAACCTACTTTACATTCTAAAAATAAGTGGTTTTAACTCCTGAAAATTTATTCAATCACATTTTAAACTCCAACATACATATTTCTAGACTTGTAAACATATTTGCATTCTTTTAAATTTAAATAGAAATAGATTTGTTAAAATCTAGTTCTCTGAAATGTTCAAGAAAGTATCATCTGGCTGGATTTTTACAAATTATATGTAATGTTTTTAATAAAAAAAACTTTTCAATTTATGCTACTTTGGAAAACAAATTAGTGATTTAGCTTTATTACTTAGAGAGCCTTAATTTTTCTAGCATCCACCTAGTGGATGCTAGATGGCAAAAATCAAGGAGTTGTCTTTCTCAGTACGAAGTGATGTTTAACTCTTGCTAAATTCATTGTGTCATAATAAAGAAAACCAACTTGGATTCCATGCATTCCAAATGACAAAACATTTTCTAGAGCCTTCATTTCCCATGTAGGCTGCACCTGAAGGACTCTGTTTTAATCTAAATGAAAAGGCTGAAGTGAAGTCAAAAGTTATTTACTGTTGCTTCTTCCTTGACATTTCTTAACAGGACATACTGGTTTAAAAAAAAGAAAAGAAAGAAAGAAAACCAGCAAAGATAAAACTGATAAAGAGCCACCTCTTCCGTGCATTCAGCAAAGCCCACCAGGCTTTCAGCAGCAGGGCAAATACACCTGAGCCAGAGGGAGGACAAGGCCTGGCCTTCACCGAATGCTTTCTAGCTCACAAAGTGCTTTTCATATTGAGTTTGTTTCTTTTTAATGAGAGGGGAAAGTTATATGGAGGAATTTATTCCCTTAGAAGGCAGGAGACTTTTGGCAAGATTTTGAATCTTTCCTCTGTGGCCAATTAGTGACAATTCCACTTTTGCAAGACAGCCGTCTCCCTGTCCAATTTGACAAGGCAGAGCAAGAAGACTGGCACTGCATTCAGTGCCAACAGTAGTTCAAAATCTCACCACCATCAAAACAGGAATTCAGATGCAAAAATTCCTTGCATCGTCTGCCAGGGCTTCTGCAGAGGCTGAGTGCCGCTGTGGCCAGTCAGGGTCTCGCAAGTGGGCAGGTCAGTGGCCCTGTGACTGGTGTACCCTTTCCGTGAGGAAGTTCAGCAAGGTGTTTACAACGAAAGCAAAATTGCATGACTCCAATCACATACACACCAATACAATTATTTCAGCCTTACATACAGGAAGAATTAGAAGCAACAGCATTCACATACAGTTGTTGGTTAGTAAAGTATGTTTCCATTGTTAACAGGACTATCATATTGCCAATAATTAAAATACAATGCTGTACCATTTGCGGGTGGGTAGGTTAAGCCCTAGCGAAGGGCCTCATGGGCTATGATAATGCAAGACTTGGACTTTTTCCTGATGTGAATTAGAAAGTCATTGGAGATTTTTGAACACGGGAGTGACAAAACTTGATTTACATCTTGAAAGGAGCATTCTGGCCCTGTGTGGAGAAGAGACTGGCTGGCAGGACCGTGGGAGGAAGCGATGGTGGTGCACGGGGTGGGGAGGGGGCGGTGATGGCTCAGAGCAGGTGCAGTGAGCAGCAGATGTGGGGTGAAGTGCTGGTGGTCTATAAATGGTGACGGTCAAGCGAATGGGATTTTCTAATATACTAGATTAGAGCGAACCTGAGAGAAAGTTAGAAGCAAGGAGGACCCCCCAGGCTCCTGTGTAGGTATAAGTGGAGCAGACTACCAAAGAAGGTGCCCCTCAAAATAACGGGGTAGGTGCTGAGTAATTGGAGAGCAAAAGATCTTTATTTTCATCTTTCGACTGTTATTTGGAATTATGCAAGGAGCATGTGTTACATCAATAATTTAAAAGCTATTTTAAAAAATAAACTAATGGCAATGAGGATGAGAAAGAGTTTGCCAAGATTTGTGTTTCTTGGTCAGATACCTCTTGTGCGTGACAACCAGACCTCACAGAGTAGCAAGCAACAACTCTGGGGTGAGAAGCAGCATATGACCCTCAGCCTGTCCAGTCTCAGGATTCACAGCGAGTTGTATCTCTTTATTTGAGTCTTTTCTAACTGAAGGGAAGAATTCGCTAGGGCCTCCCACACGATGAACCTGAAGATTAACACCACAGAGTCAGCACACCTGCCAACCAAACCACATAAGTAAACCTCCATCTGTGTAGTGAAATGACTAATTCTTATTCTCATTAACCCTCTTAGTTAGCATATTTGAATCACCCTCCTTTTCAAAATTTTTATTTTCTGTTTATATTTTCAGAGGCCTTATGGCATACATACCTTTTTTTTTTTTTTTCCTTTCCTTCTTTTCTTGGTAAGCCATTCCGAATCCTTCTTTTAAATACATAAGGTAAAACAAATGCGCACATAAAAATACGTGTATGTTTTTTCTCCACTCCCTCCTTTGATTCAGCTTTATCTTCTTTAAGTCTTATTCACATCATGCTACCCACTTTGCTAACCGGTCCTCCTCCCTTGCTGGTGCAGTTAACAGGGGCCAGAAGGAGAACCATGCAGCTGAGAAAAATCTCCATGTCAAGATCTGGACACCACACTTGGGCTGTTTGATGCTAAGGTCAAAACAGATCTATTGCAGAAATAGCACCTTGGGTCCAGAGGCTATGGGTGTACTTGCACAGATATTTTCTCAGTAAATAAACACCATCAGAGGAATAGGATCCCACTTCATGTGAATCCTTTCATTCAGCAATGGAAATTAGTAAAATGTGCTTGTGAACCTCAAAACGTGGCATGATATGATGCAGGATAAACAAAATTGTATTCATAGCAGAGGTAGGCCTTCCAGCATTGCATGGAAAGCTTTCTGATGTCTTGAATACACCAGTTCCAACTGCTTCTGTTTCTTCTAGCTTCCCTTCTCCAGCGCAGCTGCATGGTTCACTGTTTGCCCTTCAACATGTGTCTGCCTCGAGCCCAATGGGTCGGATAATTCCAAGCTGTGCCTCTCCCTGGGCTACTCACAATGGGGACTTTTGCATTCCTAGTTCATCTCATGGGCAAATATTCCAGCCCTTGAAAGTTGGGCACACAGTCTGTGCATGGACTAAGCATGTGGCTTTCTGCATATGTCTGCACATCATTTTTCAGGAAACTCTATTTCACACTACTCCAGCTTGCTGAGTAGCTGTTGTTCACACCCACTGAGAAATAACTCCATGTGAGAATAATACCTTTACAACTTTGAAATGTCCTCAGACAGACTTCTCATCTCCAGGCCATCAACCTGCTGTGAACTCTCATCCTGACTTTTCACACGTACAGGCAACAGTCGTGCAACATACTGTCAAACAATATGAAGGTTTGGGGAGACGTGGAGGAGTGCAAAATTAAATTGGAGCCTGAACATCTTTTGAGTTTGGTGAAATTTTTAATAATTAAAAAAATCCACCACACATGCAAGTGTATTCTTCTCGGTGTCTGTGTAGAGCTTCTGTTCCATGTCCTCAAAGCCTGTCTGGATTTCTGATCCTCGTTGACATTCTTTTGTTGAGGAAATGTCTAAGAATCCAGCATCTGAGGCCCCTGCCCTCAAGACACTTCCATCTACATATTCTTTAATGTAAGTATTTCTGGTCGAAAATCTTAGTCCATACTTTACACCACAATTATGACATTGTAGCAACTGGGAGCTCAGCGTGGGTGTCATTTCAATGAACTGATTTTTCTCTTTGAGAATGATCCAGAAATAATTTTATCCATCCTGTTTGTTGAAAATTGAGCAAGATGTAGTCATCCGATCTCTATAGGAATAAATAAAACAACCAACTCTTTCATTCAACAAATAATTGTTGAGCGCTCACGATGTGCCAGACTAGAGATAGGAAGGCGAGCCTGAGAGGGGCCTGGGCCTAAAGGGAACTCACTCCAGCTCAGCTGAATAGCTGACACGTGAGTTATATTCTCCTTAATTCAACCAGAATGTTCCTCAGCAGGGACTGAGATACACACCAAACTTCTCTTGCTAATTTTTGGTTAACTAGAAAGTTTAAATAGTGGAAATCACATTATTTATAGTGCTAGTTAATGTCCATCTAGCTCAACATCTAGAACTCAGTTCAACCCAAGTTATTCCCGTAGACTCTGCACCAAGCATATTGCTGGAGGCCAAAGAAGAGAAGACAGCAGCTGGGAAGGAGGATAGCAGGGGAACCACAGTCTGCCAACCAGTTCAGAAAGTGGGCTCTTACACATTACCCAAACTCAGAGAAATAAGAGTAACAAAACAAGACACAGAACCAACCATGGAAGTGAGGGAAAGGATCGGGCAAAGGGGAGTTCCTGGAGAGGCCTGCTTCCCACTGTAGACACACACTGAGAAGGCCTGAATGGGAGCTAACCCTGCCCATTTCCTAGAAGGTATTTAAAAAAATCTCCAGTATCACTTTGCTTCTTTTTCACTTGATTCCTCTCCTAAAAGGTTGCCAGAGAAAAAGTAGAATAAACTAAAGCTCTGAGTAGTTTTATTCTGTTTTAATAAAAGCTGTCATGAATACACATCTTTACTTCCTGAATTTACAAGATGTTTTGTGTAAATTGTAGTTTGGACCTGAAACTAAAAGAATTCAGAGTGTGAATGTGTGTATATATACAAACATAGTAATATATACACTTATAGGTATATAATGTATAATGTATATTATATGTACATATAAAACAAATTGAATATGTATATTTGTATTAAGAATATATGCATAAAAAAGAATATATGCATAGTCATTATATATACATATATAGATAATATGATATCTTTGTGTATATATTTGCTACCAAACTTTTAAATAATTATGAATGCCAAATATTAATGAGTTAATTTAGAATTTACACAGAAATTTCAAGAAGTGACATATGGATACATAAGAGCCTGGGGAAATTTGTGGTCAACCAGTGAACACAACATGCCTTAAAGCACGACTGCTACAAGAAACACTTGCTTCTAACAAAATTTTCTTTCAATTTTCTCAAAAAAAAAAAAAAGAGTGGCAGACTTTTTTCCCCCTACTTTAGCTGGGGAAAATATTTTAAAGTACTTTTATGATACATAAGTAGACATGTCTTAAGAAACTGAAACTTTCGTTGCCATCATGTATGCATTTAAGAAAGCCATCTAAGATAAAGGAAACCAAATTTTCCATTAAAAAAGAAAACGATTAAATTTCATGATAATAAAATCTTCGGACATATATGTAATAGTCATGATCTATTTTATAATGTTTAAAATTCTTGCAAAATCTCAGCATGTATAGTTTTATCTATGAAAGAGTTTTCGAAATAATTCTGTACACCAGAACAGAAAGTAAACTAGAAGCCATGAAGCCATGATGGCATTTAGCTGTTTCTTCTCAGTAGTGGGGCCACCCTCTAGCACTAGTGAGGAAGCAGCAGATGTCTAAGACACATCTACCAGTTGGCTAGTAAACTCTTTGACCAAGTTCA
Source organism: Graphiurus murinus (assembly GCA_004027655.1). NCBI lineage: Eukaryota > Metazoa > Chordata > Mammalia > Rodentia > Gliridae > Graphiurus > Graphiurus murinus. The sequence continues at coordinate 55,670 of PVLC010000233.1, read as the reverse complement.
CCAGTAGTTATATCCCTTAATAAAACAGCAAAATGTAGACGCAAACTGACCATTAGAAATAGCAGGAGACATAACAGTATTTCAGGAAACAAGTAATTCTACTAACCGAATTGTCCTACAGCATTTAAATTTACCAACCCCAAGAAAATAATTATAAGAAATAACTCCTCTCAAAATTACCAATGTCCCTTATTTCTCCTTCCGTAGTAGGAAAGAACACAAGTTTTTCTCAAAAGAGACAAAAAGAAAGATTTCCAGAGAAAAGTCTTTGGGGATCTTGAGGGTCAGACAGAAGCAGAGTGTGGTATCACCCAGATTTGGTTTCTGAATGGCTGACCCACAATTTTTGCTTCCGATAAACCTTGTCCATCAGAACAGGAAGTAAGTATGATCACATTGTGAAATGAAGAGCTGTGACCATCCCATTTAATTGGCCAGATACTTTCTGGGATTAATATCTGTTTTCTAGTCCATGTTCTAACTCTTCAGGTAGAGTGAGGCTCCCTGAAGGCAGACTCATCATCCATATCCCAGAGTTCACAGAAATGAAAGGACATTAGAACTAAAAAGGGGCCAAGAGGCTAGTCGAAACCTTTCTCTTACAAGCAAAGGAATTATTCCTAAATGTTAACATAGTAAAATCTTAACAGTGGCTTGGAGTGTCTTGCGGTCCCATGGGATGTTCACAGGGAGTGAATCCTGACCTGAACTATTCAGTGCTGCACCCCACCACACTGCACGGTGCCTGGCAAAGGACTGCTCTCAGTAAATGCCCGATGGCTAAGATTTCTAGATTATTCTGTAAAATTCTTTAAAACAAACTTTGTGCTCAGTCTTCGTTAAAAGCTGAATATTTACATGTTTAGAAAAGAAGGCATCGACAATTTGTAAAATGCAGAATTACTTCTCTACCATCTGTTATTCATCTCTGCTTGTCTTTCCTTATATTTTCATTGACTATAAAGCCTGCTGCTATTTTAAAGAGGCATAAATTAATGGAATTACTATATTAAACATTATTCCTGGTAAATGGTTCTTGTATAAGCAGGATATTTCTTCTTATATGTTCTCATGAATGATTTCATTGCTTCTCATGTTTTCCCACAATTAATTAATTAACCTATCAAGGACATGATTCCAACTAACATCGAGAACTGTCTCCAGTGGATCACTACCAGAGTTCAAAATAGTTGCCAAATGACCACCTGAGTTTTGAAGTCATCTACTTGATTTATCAGAACTGAGCTAAAAAACTGTCAAATGATGTTTTCAAATGATAGAAGCAGACTTCTGCAACTTTTGCCTTTAGCTTCATCTGGGCCCCCTCCCTCATCCCTTTAAAGATGACTATTAGTATGAGGCTACAGATTCAAGTGATATACAGCATTGGGAAGTAGCAAACCCCCACTGGGAATCGCCCCCAATCTTCTGGACCACAGTGTTTATATTTTGTGTTCATATTTTTATCTTAAAAAGAAGCAATATTTATTCCATTTTCTTTGTCTTGCATCCTTAAAATCAGTTTCTGGGTATTGGATCAGAATGATTCTTTCAATGGGCCATATCCAGGTGTCAACAGGACTGCATCTGTCCTATAGTAGTACACGAATCTTCAAGGTCTTTACGGAAGCCGGGCCTTACTATTTCTCTGCAACAGTAAATATGGAGGTAGGGATTGGAACACACACATTATTCTTTAGATAACAAGATTGCAGAACAACTAGAAGAGTAAAACAATTCTCCAGAATGTGGATTAAGTGCTTAACAACACAGAATCTGGGAAAGTTCGCAAATAGAACTCTCTCATGATCTTGAGAAAAATCTTTTTGTGGAAAAATAGATTCCATTCTCCCAATTTAATTAGCAAATTCTCCAACAACATAGTATTCTAGAGCATACAGAAGGATGTGAATATTCTGAAAGAATATTATTAAATGAAAGTATCAAAAAACTCTTGTACAGTATAAGAAGTACTTTATGTTTTCTGGAATTACAAAGCCCACAAATTTATGTATCAAGACGGATAGTGTATAAATGTATCTGCATAATATCTGTGAGATCACCTACTGACATGAACACAAATCAACTTAAAAATATGCTAGCCCAATGTTTGGCCTATTTCCTTATATTTAGCCCAGGACTTTCGTGTGCCATTGCCTGTGAGTAATTCCTTCTTCTTTTTCTCTTACTTTTCTCATCTCTGTGGGAAACACAGTGCTAATTTCATATTCAAAGGAGCTAGGAGGCCTAACCATCATGCAAGGTTTCCAAAACATTCTTCACAAGATAGAGAAATGACACACAAGAAAGCCCTCAAAGTACCACTACTGTTGGTCGACCCAATGCATCCACAATTTTTACAGCCCATGTGACCAATAAATAAGCAAATAGAGAAGAAAATAAATAAATAATTCCAAAGAAGAAGTTTGAAAAGTATTCTTACCATTGCTAACCATATTTATTGTAGTAGAGAAAAAAAAAAAAAAGATCAACATAAGTTGTCATCTTCCTCCCCTTGATACTCCTGCTGCAGGAAAGTTAATCACCAGACCCCGTGTGGTGTCTGACTTGTAGTGGCGGAATGAACACACTTTGGTTCTAGAGAATTACAGTAGAGTGCACAGTGCTCACAAACAGAATGAATAATTGAAATCCAGAGCTTTTATGCTCTGATGGAAGAAGGAAAAAAAAAAACAATATTTCATGGCACATAAATTTATTCAGCTTATTTGCATTAAGGTTGAATGATCAAAGTACCGTCCACAGGAAAATAGTGATGGTACCTTGATTTAAGTGTGATGAGCATTCATAAATATTCTTAGGAAGCAAGATGTACCTACATTTAATCAGCACTTATTAAAATTTTATTCCCTATAGTTATTCAACAGGATCTGCGGTATAAAAACATAATTACAAAAATCAGATTTGAGCTCATTTGACAACAGAAGGGTTTTATGGTGACCTATCTCCAAATGTTCCTATTTGTAATTAAATGCAGCGATCAGCAGTAAGGATTTTGAAGCTGTTTTAGTAGTTCCGCTATTCTGCTTAACATGTGGCACCCGTAATAATTAAAATGATACTAACACATGCACAATTTTATGGCCCTTATGGTGCAACCCATTATGCCAAATAAGGGCCTCTGTTTTCACAGCATACTGCACATGGTCTCATTACACCCACTTTTCTTTTCCTGTCTTCACACTAACAACTGTTAAAGTGAATCAACACACGAAACGTACTATAACAGCTTAGTGTTTATGATATGTGTGCTGTTAGTCAGTGAACAGGAAAATCTAAACATTTACTGTTTATGTAAAGAATAGCGTTAGTGTTAGCGAATTGCTCGGGTCTGCTTACTTTATTATCTAGATCACAAACGTAATGATGGGTTTCAATGGCATCTATATTTTCGCTTTGTTTTGTTTTTCAATGCAGATGTCTATAAAAACCAGAAGGATTTAGCTTTGCACATCTTGAAGTATTTCTTCTGAACCATAAAATTATTTAGGGGTTGCTTAAAGAATGATAGATAAATCAGTAGGGATGGTATTTCCTTTGAAAAAAGAAAAAGGAGAAGATGAGGAAGAGTGAACAATTTAAAGAGATCTGGAGATGATTTCCCCTTCAACATTCCAAGGCTAGATCTGGTTTATCTAAGGTGTTAAAAAGCTGTAAGCCATTTGTATGTGGTACCATACTAAAAATTTACAAGAAACTGGGAATTTGAGGTTAGTGTCATTTTATCATGAATAATTTTGTAATTAAGAAGCTCCTCAAAGACCTCCTACACTCATTTTACAGTCATCAGTTCCGAATGGCATTCAGTCTTTTTGTTCTGGGACACAGTCCAAAGTAGGTCCCATCGGTAGAACACCAACGGATTGGGCAAGATCATATGTCTGAATTTTACATTACCATTTTTCTGAACACTAGTCGGAACTTCGGATAAAAAGTCTCAAGTTTCCTTATTGCATTATTGCATTTTTTTTTCTTCTGGAGTCAAATCGAAGCCTGCCCGTTTAGGAATTTTGCCGTCTTGGCGCTAACTGGGAGTATAAGCTGAGCTGAGTAGGCCTTGAATGTTAATGGCTTAATAGCTCAATTGATTGCAAAGATACAAAAGAAAAATGCTCACAGATTGCAGCCTTCACATGGTTTGGCTCCGAGATCTCATAAACAGTGTGACGTCGACCAGTAGAGAACCATGTGGATGCTGTATGAGGACCATGCGCTCGTTACAGAACTGTGAAAATTTGTGGGACCGCAAAATGAAAATTATCAGCCAGGAAAAAAAAAAAAAAAAAAGGCAAGATGAGAAATGGTAGGGGGAAAGCAGCTTGAGAAAGACCTAACACATTCTTCTATACAAACCTCTTAGTAGAAAGACTAGGAACCTTTAATGTTATGTAAATATCACCACAGGTCCAATAAACTGTGAGAACACTAGCCTTCCCTAGCTCAGGGTGTCACTCTTACACAAAAGAAAAGATTTGATCCCCATTATGGTACATTCTCCAATTCTGCTGCTTACAAAAACAAAAACCCGCCCTCTTCAACACTTAAAGAAGGAATAAAGCTTTCTGAACTTGGAAAAAGTTGCATTCTCAATTCCTTTTCTTTGATTAAAATAAGCATTTGTGATCAGCATCAGTATTTACTATACTATGATCAAAAACAAATAACCTACTTTGTTTGTTTCTTACTGCAAATGAATTAAATTAGAAGCCATTAGGAGGACTCGCTGTTTATATCCTTGTTTCAGCAGTGGTAGTATTTGAAGTTTCCTGCGGTAAGTTCATTACTCGTATTTTGTCCAGAATTAGTGAAGCGTGCTGAAAATTGCTAATGACAGATGTTTCTCCACTCTGTCACACTTCTTGTATCATTTGATTTGGAAAGCAACATACGGTGTTCTGCTCTATCAGTATGTCACAGACTGTCTGTAAACAGCTGGTCATAACTCAGTTCAGTGAAAACCATTACTTTCCAATGAAGGGCTGGACACCCTCCAAATTGCGTTTTGGCATGGCCTCGGCTGCATAATGCACAAAGTTCCTCTGTTCTGAGGTTACCTAAGGAAGATTTCTCACTTTCCCGACTTGTTTTTTATGTTTCAGAAAACAAGAGTGTTTTTCCAGCAATAGAAAGAAGATCAAGAGAATGTGAAAAAAAAAATTTATTTTAATGATTATGTGAAGCAAGCACGAAGAAAATCTGTGAATGGTGCTTTGCAAAAGACAACAACATAGAACCCACCCAAAATGTGCTTTTTACCAATTCTAGTTCTGTCTTTGAATGAAAGGAGCATGTTTACTTGGGTCAGGACCCACAAGAAGACATATTTCAGTCTCCTATAAGGTAGCTATGGCATATGAGCATGGCCAAGTGACTATTCCATGATACCCAGTCACAGAAGAAATGCACATCATTTGTATAATGGTGACACTTGAAGAAGTCATCGTGCTGTTTTATCTGAAACTCATCAAGTCAATCCCAAATATAAAAATCATGTAAGTATAAGGCCACAGACACCACTTTTTAACATGACATTTAAAAAGCATGCTAATAATGACATTAACAGAGCCAAGTTATTTGAATAGTCACCATATATTGAATCTCAAGATGTCCTTAGTAACACCTTTCAGAAGGCAGGGAGTATTGTCTCACCATGGAGATAAAAATCTTTCACTGGAAACTTCTGGACAGAGCAGAGGAAGAAACAGATGTTGAATACCATTGAAGCCGCTTGACCCTTCCATATCCATAGAGGGTTTTCAACACGTATAAAGGACCTAAATGGAATGAACTGATGCCATTTAAGGGACTGCGTGATAGGAGAACATGTCCATCTCAGCTCAGCACTCATTCAACCAAATATCCATCAGCAAACATTAACCTGGTACATGTTCCAAATAACTATTGGGTATGCTTTTGTGGCATTCTTTTCTATAAATGAAAGCAGAGGCTGATGAACAATGAAATCTGAATGTGTGTTCTTTTTCACCTGGCAAACAACAGTTCCTTCTAGGCAAGGCTTACACATCACTTCCCACAGTTAGAGCTGTTCCTCCCCATACATTCCTAGTAACTCTCTTATAGTAGCACACAGAAAGTGTAGCTGGAGCCAAGGAGAGAAAACCATTCATCTTGTGGATCAGGGGACACTTTGGGGGAGGTGACATTTTAACCAAAGTCTTAAATAGTACCTCACGTGTACAAAGTAAACAACATTTTAGAACATCCCAATTAAGAGAAAAGTCCTTGACTAGTGAAAGAGCACAACTCCAAAATGCAGAGTAAATGGCATGAGTAGAAGCCAAGTCTATGAGAAAATCCCAAGAATTATAAACTGCTTATACTGTGAAGAATCTCATTAAGACATTACACCTGCATCTAATTGTTTCTTCTTCTAAGCCATGGGTTTAGAAGTAGAAAGGTACCCCATTTTCTTGTGGATGAGACCCACAGATTCTGTGCATTAAAGAATACCACAATGAACAAAAGATCCAATAATTGGATGATGATAATCTTTTATGTGAAAATACATATACTTTAAAAGCCATATCACACATTACACCATAAAGTATAATTGGTTTCTCAAAACATTAATTGTTTTAAAGCAATACTTCAGTAAGAGGTATTTTCATATGATTCATTAGGTAAGGCCTTTCCTGGAAATTACTTTATATTGGTCATATTTACATGTGATACATGTGTAATATATTTTTTTTAAATTGTCTTACTGTGGATACATCCTTCCTTTTGAATAACAGGTTCTTTGCAATTGCCATATTGTAAGTTTCTGGGCTTATTGTTACTTTTCCTGTTGAACTAGGTTGGTCAACAAAAGAGTTCTACCATCTTCAAATGACATTGCAGAAGAAATTAAGAAAGATACATCTCTCTGCTGTTTAAGGAACCTCTACCTTTTTGTTGGGGCAGGGGGTACTGGAGATTAAACCCAGAGGCATTTAACTCTGAGCTACAACCCCCAGCCTTCTTTTATTTATTTTGAAATAGCATCCCGCCAAGTTTCTGAAGGTCTCACTAAGTTGCTGGGGTTGGCCTCAAACCTGCGATCCTCCCATCTCAGGCTCCCAAGTACTGGGATGATAGGCATGTGTCAATACACCTGAGGCCAACTCTACCCTTTTAAGGAATATACTCAGCTAAGGAAATGTATTGATTTTCTTAGATGTCCAAAGCTAATGAAAGCGGGAGAAAGAGATGACTTCATTCCTATTATCTTTTGCCCCTCCCCCTCTATTCTCTTTCCTCTTTGAATATTTACCTCTATTTTTGGTGAACCCCCCTTTATAGCTGAACTCCCCTCTGTCTGTGCTGAAGTGCTCACTAAAGGGCTATTGCTTTTTCTTCACAGAGAAATGCCCTCACATACCTTTAAATGCCCTTCTTTTTTCAAAAGGTAGTGTAGGAAACTCAGTAGCTTGATTATGCCAGGTGGCAGTAATAAAAAATGAGGACATTTGCATTATATCACAGTGATTTGCTATTGTTGTGGTGGTGGTATTTGCTGTTAGATCAATGGGGGTCTTTGATTCTTCTTGTTTTACTTCTGCTAAGGGTCTTTTTTCCCTTGCTGTAAGTAGTGCTACTTCTAAATATGAGCTCTGGCTCCTAGAGCAGATGGGTGAGAAGGGAAATAATTTCTACCCTACAACTTGTTAGAAGGGCTCAGTGCCTTGCCAGTTGGCCGGGAGTTTTGGTCCTCAAATACAAAACTCACAGATTCTCAAAGATTGGTCCTCTATGTGGCTCTTATTTGAATCTCTTGAAATCTCAATAGGGCCAAAAAATTACTCATTGAATTTTTGACTAATGAAAATTGCAAGTTATGGCCAACATTCTAGTGGTAGTCCCCTGTTGTCCTTCTGGTCAAAACTCTGGCCAATAAAAAAAAAAAAAAAAAGATACCCTTTCTGTCCAAAGAAACCAAGGTGCCTTGTGAGCATTTCCCTCAATGAACAGATTTATTTTTTTTTACCATTTCAGACAATAAATACTTCATAATAATAGACGAGAGTTTTTAAGGGAAGAGCAAAGCAAGGATGAGGAGGCTTAAAATGTTAACTTAGTGTACCAGATACATAAAATTTATAATGACTGTTCCCAGTTTATGAATTGGCAAACAAACACACAAATTATCCCTGATGGGACAGTTTTATAATGTGACTTCATTTCACTCAATTCCATTCAATAAATATTTACTAAATGTATACTAATCACAATATTCTTTGCTATCTATGCAGAGAAAATAAAAATGAGTATATTCCCAATTGTGGAAGTGTTCCTAACAAGTCCAATGGAAAAAACCATACAGATAATTCTAGTGTAAGGCACTAACCTATGTGGTGTGTGTGTGTGTGTGTGTGTGTGTGTGTGTGTGTTTTCTCCAAAAGAGTGCTAATACATTTTATAATTTTAATTTAGTCATGATATCCTCATCTTCCAACAAAATAGTAGTTTTTAAAATAATCTAACTCCCTGCCATTAGATTGCAAATAGCTTTTGATTATCTAGGGCCTGATTAATAGAGTGCCTATATAATTTATCATACAAACAAGGACACTTTGAGAGTGAAACGTGGCGCTATTAATAATTATGCCAAGTCAACAGGAACAAACCAGTAATGTCCCAGGCGTACTTTCACCCTATTGATTACCTAATTCTAATATTATCACGACATTATCATTCCCTTTTTTCTGCTTCTTCCTGCTACCTGCCTTTACTGAACATTTTATTTAATAAGCAGTATTCTATGAGAGATTATCTAGAAATAAAATGAGACCGCATCTTTCAGATCCATTGGTTTTACAAGAAAATAAAGACTGGACAGGAGATCATTCAACGAACACTTACTGGGTCAGATACTGTGCTGGGTGCTCACAACACAAAGTCCAAAATAAGTAAATTCATTTCTCTGCAATCAAATTTGAGGAGCCTATCTGTATGCACAAAAATTTAATATGTTTTAAATTACTTTTATATATTTTTATTTTATTAAAGTATTTTAAAATTATCAAATATTTTATGAATAAACTTTTTTTCTTTTTTTTTTTTAATAATCAAATGCCTGTAGTAAGCTAAAGAGAGAAGGGAGTGGTTAAGGGATTGTTCTGCAAAAGATTTTAACTCAATTTTCCCATTCATGAGTGGTGATAAATGTCTCCAGAAGGTCTCCGCCTACTTCCTGCCTCCTTCCTCCCTTCTCCTTTTACTTTTTGTCAACCACAGAGGATTGTAGAGGGAAGAAGTTATGAATCAAGGGTGCTATAAAGGAAGCAGGCCAGCATCTTTGTGCCTCCTCTCAAATCCAAACTGAAATGGATACAGACACACACACACACACACACGCGTGCGCGCGCACACACACACGCATGCCCAACAAACTAAGCAAACCAAAAGGAGACACAAAAGTCTGTTCCTTAGGAAACCTTGAGGAGATTTTTTACATTATATTCATAATAGAATCATATTTAAAGAAGAAAAATATTCTATCAAAAACAGAAAGAGCAGAAAAGCAGAGCTCTAGGAAAGCAACAAGTCATGGGGGTGGAGGGGAACATGCAAACAGAACTGGAACAACAAACTAAAAGGCCTACAGGGGCTGGGCATGGGCAGGGGAGTGAATGAGCAGGTGACCCGGGCATAAGACCACCAGGGACACACTATGGAATGGTGCGGACTATGGCAAATCCCAGAGCTGTGCTCTAGCTAATGCAGCACCAGCCTCTCAGCCAATCATTACATGAAAGCCTGGATCCTCCATGCAACCAGGTCACCCAACTTTCCAGAGAAACTAGGAAACCAACGCTGCTGCCGTTCTTTAAGTCTTTGTATTAGTTAACGCTGGTGATGAAATCAAATGGACAGCCCTGTGGACCACACCTGGTCCTCAAGGATGCCAGTCTAGACTTCTGCAAGAAAGCCTTTTACCGTCACATGACTGCAGAGAGAAGGAACTTCCCCTACAAGAGCCTGGGATGTTGGCTGTGTATCTGACATCTGCTCCTCTCAAAGAGGAAACCTTTCAAGAGGGGTGTCTGTGTGGAAGCGGGGGTGTGCTATCAGGCCTATGATATACATGTATACTATGAATCAAATGTGGAAAATTGTCACGCAATTAACAATTGTAATTCAGCTGAAGTGTATTTGAAAGTTAAATCCACCGCAAGGATTCATAAATTCAATTTTTTTCCACTCTACTTTCCATTAACAAAATCCACTATTCATTCATTCATTCATTCAAGTGCTTACAGAGCCCCCTATATGTTAGACTCTATTCCATATGTTGGGAATATAAAACTCTCTCTTTCATGCGAAAGAGACATGATAAGTAAACATTAAAAGCTAATTATCTGAATCATAATGTGAGTGTGTTTTGGGGGATGGGGTAGGTTCCAAAGTTTCAGTTCAAATGTGAAGAAAACTAAAATATGGTGTGCTTGGTGTTTTGAGAGTTCTTCAAATGTCAAATGCTGAAAAAAGATCTAGCACCATCACCAACCCTTCTTGGAAAGTAACATAAAATGTTGACATCACTAGAAGATAAATAAGGTAATAAACTGTTGAATATATAACATAGGATAAGACTGTGAGGGCTTTCATCTCTGCATATGTAAAGTGGAAGGATAGATGAATGGAAACATTAGCTTTTTATAATTGAGATTAGATTACATGAGCAGAGAGTTGTGAAACAGGCCTGGGTTTAAAATCTTGCCTCTGCCATTGTCTAGTGAACAGACCTATGATTTGAAGCACTCTGCCTCGGTTCCCTTCTTTGAAATGAAAATTTACTTACTTACCCATAGTTTTGGGGTAGAGATTAAAGGAAATGACCCATATGCAGCACTCAGAACAGTGTATGTGTTACACTAAAGTCTCAGTAAATGCTAGCTACTGTTATTATTTGATTTGTGACCCTATTAGGGATATTGATTTGATTCTACAAGTATTTTCTTATTTCTATTGTCTCCCTTTCCTCCTTTTTTTTCCCTTGTGGTACTGGGCATTCTACCTCTCAGTTTCACTCCAGCCCTATTTTACTTTTTATTTTGAAACAGGGTCTCACACAGTTGTGGAAGGCCTCTCTAAATTGCTGAGGCTGGCTGTAAACCTGCGATCCCCATTTCAGCCTCCCACGTACTAGGATTACAGGCATGTGCCACCACACTCAACTTCCCTTTCCTTCTTATTCTGTGGTTTCATCAATATTTTTGAGCTCTTTGAGAAAAACTTGTGGGGATTATTTTTAGTTCCTTGGGAAAATGTATTGAATGGTCAGGTTTTCTCCTTCTCCTCCCCTCTTCCAGTCCCCCTTGCCTGGCTATTCCTTTTCACTTGTCTCACCTGTAACTGCTCATCTTTGTTTTCCACTTGCTCTGATATGGCCTGGATGGCTTCCTTTTTGCACATCTCTTGCATCATATCTGGGTTCCATTGCTGTCCCTCAGGGCCTGACTCTGCCTCCATTTTCCACACCCATGTTTTCTCCAGGCTCTCTCCATAGTCATTTCTCTCAATACCTCCCCACCAGTTTAAATGACAAAAAGAAATAACAAGCATGCCCTGCCTCCCTCCAGATTTGCAGGTATTAGCAAAACATTTCAGGTTCCTGTTGACCCACCAGTCTGACCGTGGGTGACTAGAGGAAGGAGACACCTAGGTATTGCGTAATGATAGAGTATTATCTTTCTTGGCTTGTACACTACTTTAAGAATTCAATGGCATTTGGTTGTAATTTTTCTCCATTCAGTTACTTTTTTATTTTCTCTTAATTTTGGTATGGTTTTGTTAGTCACTAGAGGAGGGAGAATCTGATGTCTGTCTTTATTTTCCATCTTTATCAGGAACGCTCTATTCATGGTATTTTCATCAACATACTAGCACTTGGAAAAATTAGTTCCTACTAAGATTTTGAGTCTTATTCACATTGTGCTTCTGATGAAGACGCTGTCAATGTAATGAGTGCATCATTGACTCTAAGAGCAAAAATTGATTCTTACTCTCCATCTTTGAAACCCTTGAGCCCCAACCATGCAGGTAGGACTAGAAGAAATATTACCCCCAAATAATCCTTGAGGTAAAATAACTAATGTATATTGTAGCCATAAAGCCAGAGAACCTCCTTTTAGTTAGTTTCTTGCCTGGAAGATTCTAAATTATACTTTGATTAAAGTGACTCTCGCTTTTCGTATAAGTAAGTGCTATCTTATACAAAAAGTAGTCATGCAGGACTTGTCAGTGAGTGGGAAATAAACTCACAAAGACACCATATGCCAATAGTAGGAAATAGTTGGCAAAGAATAGAACATCCTCTCAGTAGGATATATGGAACCCTTAAGAATTAAATTTACAGTATAATAATATGTTGTCAACTATGTAAAGTTATGTGTATGTGTTTACTTATTTATAGTGGAAAAATAAAGCAAAACATTTGTAAACTTTAGGTTATGGGGGTTTGTTGTCTAACTTTTCTGTACTTTTGAAGATTTCTAGGTTATATTATTTATATAATCAGTTAACATAATCCATAAAATATTATTCCAAAAAAAAGTAATTTTGCCCAGTGCAGGGTTTTCAAGCACAGTGAGACAGAAAGATACAATTAAAAAGTAGCCCTCCCTTACCGCAAAGCTCTTACTTGTTTTTCTTGTTTCTTACAGCATAGGCATCACAACCTACCAAGAATAAGAAAAAGCCTTTACGTGACAGTCAAGTCTGTGAAATTGATGGAGACTCTTGATAATTAACAGATCCACCAATCTAACCTCCTCCCGTTTGTCATTCAACTAGCTAGTCCTTGCTTCAGAGCATTGTTTTTACTGCAAGGGCCAATTCCATCTAAAAAATAAAAGAAGAAAATATGCTGATGAATTTTATGATTTTTGTGCCCTTTTCCACCTCCGAAAAATCAAACCAAGCGATGCTGGTGTTCTGTGTTTTAGGCATAGGTGCAGGTTCCCCTGAAAAATGAAAATCTTAGCCTGCCTGGTCACGAAGAAAGCTCCTGCTTGTCTGAAGAAAGGCATGAAATGAGGAGTTGACAGAGATTCTCATTCAGGAAAGAATTGTCACCATTTTTCCTGCACTCCGGCCAGAACAACATATGGCAGCCCAGCTGACAAATATAATCTTTTCCTCTTTTTTTTCCCCATTTCACATGCACATTTCATTTGTGGAATATTAAAACTTCACACAAAGTGCCTGTTAACCCATTGGCACCACAGCATCCCTCGTCTGGGATGTGCTATTTACCAGGATCCTCTCGTCCAGCTGTGAGAGGGTTAAGGCCAAGCGAGAGGGAGCCGGTGGTCAGAGGCCATCTGACTCCTCCTGCCTCCATTAGGAAGGGCCAATTCTCAGAATTTTTAGGCAGAGTTGTCTTTATGTTAGAAAATTTATAGCTTCCTGGCTTCAAAATAAACCGCCTGTTCCCCTGCATCCGAGAGCCTCTCCATTTCCCAAATCAGAGGTATTTTCCAAAGCAGCTGTCCTTACATTCTGCTGTCCATGGGGACCCAAAGTCCGGCCCTTCCCCACTCCACAAGCATCCTACTGGCCCTTGTCTTGAGGGAAGCGAGCCTGAGCACATGATTTGAACAGGAAAGGCAACTCGAGTTTTCTATCTCTCCCCCCATATACAAGCATTGGGTTCAAATTTAGAGATCTTTGTTGAAAGAGACAGAGTCAGAGGCCTGCTCAAACCCTGCCGGGCTACGGTGCAGAGCCTCCCATAAGCCCAGGTGGCCCAAATGCACTTCCAGTGAGACATTTCCAGGGCTGAGTCCATGTACTAGTCTCTACCTTCTTTCCATTCACTCCTTTCTATTTGGTTTTCCACTTAGGAAAATTGCCTACCATAAAATAAGGCACTCAATATATATTTGTTGAATGAATGTTAAACCTACAAAATACGCAGCAAATAATATGTGCTTATACCCATGAATTCACTCTATAGATTAAGCAGCTGGTATCATTTTTCCATATCTGCATCAAATTCCTGTACTTAAGAAATTATGAAAGCTGGATACAGCGGTACATGCCTGTAATCTTAGTACTTGGGAGGTGGAGACAGGAGGATCACAGGTTCCAGGTTAGCATTCAGTAACTTAGCAAGATGCTGTTTCAAAATAAAAAATAAAAAGGGCAAGGGGTGTAGCTCAGTGGTAGCACACCACCCCTGGACTCAATCCCTAGTAACACACACACACACACACACACAAACACACACACACACATACACTTTTTATGAATACATGTATATTATAAACCTTGCAAGGCAATGATATATGTCAGTTTCAGAATAGTGATTCTTCTGGTGGAGAAGGAATGTGAAGTGGAGTCAGATGTTCATGAAACTTCTCATATATGTGTGTGTGTGTGTGTGTGTGTGTGTGTATGAGAACATATGTATATATGTGTGTGTATATATATATGAGAACACATAAATATATATATATACGTGTGTATATATGCATATATACATATATATATGAGAAGTTTCATGAACATCTGACTCCACTTCACATTCCTTCTCCACCAGAGGAATCACTATTCTGAAACTGACATATATCATTGCCTTGCAAGGTTTATAATATACATGTATTCATAAAAAATGTATACAAGAGTGTTTTCGTCTCTTTACATTTTTCTATAAACAATATCATGTTGTGCATAACATCTACATATTTTTGCATTTAACATTTCTTTTTGCAATTTTTCATGCTGATATTTACAGATACAGGTCACAATTTTTAATTATTATATACTTTCTCATCATTTCAATAAACAAAAATTTGCACATAAAGACCATTAGGTTATTCCACATTTTTTTCTATTAAAAACAATGCTGTTTTGGATATCCTTAATCCTGTGTCCTTAAGGACATATGGCAGATTTTATCTAGGGTGGTCACTAGGAAGAAAAACTTCTGTTTCAAACTCTGAACACCTTCAGTTTTAGAAGACAATTAGATAGACAAATTATTTCCAAAGTGATTATGCAAATTCTTATTTTCTCCATTAGTTACAAAGGTTCCTGTTTCCCATATTCTCCCTGATATTTGTATACTCAAATAATAATTTTTGCCTAGTTGGTATGCAGGTGGTAGTTCATTGTTGATATAGTTTTCAGCTCCCTAACTATTAGTAAGATGGAGCAGTTCTTCTTTATGGACTAGACATTTGTTTGAGGATCTTTGTAAATTGCCCTTACCTATCATTCTTTTCAACTATTTGCCTTTTTATTGGTTTGCAATAAATGTTCTTTATAAATCATCTCAAATCAGCCAATAACTTATCTTTTTACTTTGTTTTTATTGTCATATTTGCTCTATTTAAAGTTTTTGGTAGTTAGTAGTAATAGTAGTAGTATTCAGTATAGTCAAATGTATCTATGCTTTATAGTTTATACTTCTTGTGTCTTATTTAGGAGGTTTTTTCCTCCTCCTTAAATATAAAAAGTATATACTTCTATATTTTCTTAGTCTATTCTTCTATAGCACTTGTTTTGAGAAAGTAAATTTGTTCTAAGACGGTTGATATAATAATAAAATATATGAGCATAACACATGCACCTCAAATATCTACCAGTTACCTCTGTTCACAGTATGTTATGAGCCACACCCATTTATAAATGGTGTTACAGCATATTACAATCTGGTATTTCAATTCATTGTATTTTTTCCTCCTGGGTGAAGATCACAATTTTCCTGTTCCTTAGTATGTCCAGTACTTTGGTCAAAACTTGAAATTGCAAATAAATACATTAGAAAGACTATGTATTCTGTTATTTTTCTAAACATTGTCCATTAGCTTGCAGGGTTCAAATTGAAGACTCTTTCCCTTCCATGTGACCCAGCCATGAGGTGACTCAGTGATCTCATGGTCCTCAGGTTTGGGTTATGGTTTTGGTTTTCTTTCAACTTTAATATATTTAGTCCTAATAATCTCTTCTACTCCTGAGTAATTTAGTGATCAGCCAAGATTTGAGAAAAAAATATGCTCAGTCTGACCATGTGTAGATAAGGGAACTCAATCTGTAAAGTCTCAGCAAATTCATGTACTCTTTCAAAGCAGTCTTGCCTTTCAAGGACAGACCTCTATGTTTGCCTACTTTTTCTCTCGGCTCTTGAAGTCTCCCACTTACATGTGTATCTTTGCCACCATCAATTAGAGATGCAAGCAGAGTTTTCTCTTAGGTTTGAAATCTTGGTTTGACTACAATACCTTTATTTTACCACCCTCAATCTTGATTTATAGTTCAGTTATATGTAAAATTATAAGTTGACCGGATGCTTTCTCAGTTTTTTGCAGGTGACAGTCCATTGTTGTCTGAATTCTACTGTTACTACTTAGAAATATGCTATCAGTTTAACATTTCCTCCTTTTTAAAGAATCTGTCTTTTCCCTCTGGCTACTTTTATAACCTTCTCTTTGTCTTTGGGGTTTTTCAGATTCACTATGATTATATTTATGTAAATGTGTTTTTATTTGTCTTGCTATATCTCTTGAATAAAAAGTTCATATCTGCAGAAAAGGCCTGGAAAAGTGTCAACCATTATCTTTATAATATTGTCTCTTCCCTTTTAGTCTCCTTTTCTGGAACTCCTATTAAATGTATCTTTCTAATTCTATCCACATTTTTTTAAACTTCCTTTAATATTTAAGCCTATTTATATCTCCAAACCACATTTTGGGTAACTGAATTATTTCTTCGCTTTCTATTTCAGATATACCTTTTAGTTTGCTGGTTCTTTCTTCAATTTTGTTTCATTATTCTAATCATTTATCAAGGAGTTAACGGATTACTTTTGATATTCTGGTGTTCAGATCATGCCACTATCCCCACAAAGACCGTAAGTTCCATCAGAGTGGGAATGGAGACTCCAATATGTATCCATTAATTACACAGCACAGAGATACCTATTGTGTGTGTGTGTGTGTGTGTGTTACCAGGGATTGTGTGTGTGTGTGTGTGTGTGTGTGTGTGTGTGTGTGTGTGTGTTACCAGGGATTGAGCCTAGGGGCATTTTACCTCTGAGCTAAACCCCCAGCTCTATTTTATTTTTATTTTGAAACACATCTTGCTAGGTTGATGAGAATCTCACTACTTGCTAAGGCTGTCCTCGAACCTGCAATCCTCCTGTCTCAGCCTCCCAAGTACTGGGATTACAGATGTGTGCCACCATTCCCAGCCAAATTTCATATTGATTTCCTGGATTGCAAGTTCATAATAATGCCAATAGTATAAATATGAACTACAATTCCTCATTGAAGTTTAGTGTTAAAGTTTTAAATTCTTAGGGGTATGTTATTATTATTTCAACCTAAATCCCAAGCATGTTGTCATTCTTCTTCTCTTCCTCCCCCTCTTTCTTCTCCTCCTCCTTCTTTCTTTTTTTTTGTATCTTTTTCTTTCTCATTTTTCCTCTCTCTTAGTAAAAGCAGATATAAATTTTTTTTCAATTTTTCACTTCTACTGATAGTCTAAGCTTTATGTAGATACTTTAGTCCCAACTTCTCACCTTGTGTTGTCTAAAAAGTCTCATTTCCTGTTCCAGCATGGTTATTAAAACTGAAGTCCCTAGATTACTAAGATGAACAACTCTCTTATGATAGTAAGGACATCAGCTCACATATTTACTACTTTACTTTAATTCTCATATAAATTTTCAGCACTTGGGAATTTCCATTTTATTTCTCAAAAACTCAGCATGCATATAAATAAATGTTATTATAATATAACCAACATACATAAATTTTTTAGCAGTTGAATTTTCAGGTGACTTTAGTCTGTTGTCTTATTAGAACCAGAATTCCCATTGACTTCACTCACTCTAACTTGGTTTTCATTCATACCATGCCACTAAAACTACTCTTGTTGGAGTCAGTAATGGCACTTATGTTGCAAAATCCTGTGAACAGTTTTTTCCCCTTACCACGATTTTTAGCATTACCTAATGAACCTAGCTACCCCTTCATTTTAAATGTTTTTTGATCTCAGCTCATTTGACAACAACCTTCTCCGGCTTTGTGATTCCTATTAGCTGTTTTTCTCTACCTTCTGTGCCATCCTCTTCTTCTCTGCCTGGCTCAGTCTTAGGTGTTCTTCTCTTGGCTTTATGCATTTTCTCCCAGATAACTCATCCATCCCCATGGCTTTAAACAAGTGTGCTGACGCCATTGGTGCCAAAATACCAATCTCCAGCTCAATCTTCTCTTTTAACTCCACACTCGTGTGTCTAAAGTCTTCCTTTGGGAATAAACTTAGATGTCTCACAAGCAATTACAAACACACCCATAATTGAAATCTTGATCCTCATGCCAATTAAATTAATTCCTTGCCTAGTCTTCCATTTAGCAAATTTTCCTTTCCTCTACCTTATCAAAGAGACATAAGGAATCATCCTTCATTTCTGATTCTCCCTTACTATATCTCCACACCAAATGCATCAAAAATTACCAGCGGTTATTAATTCTTTATGCTTATCTTTTCCCCCAGCACCACCACTTTATTCCCAACAGCCTGCTGTTCTCTGAATTCCTGTGATCACTTTCTATCTTTCCTGTGATTGTCTTTCTCTCCTACTCTTTCACCCTCTAACTCATTCTCTACTCAAAAACCAGGGCACTCATTAAAATTTAACGTAAATGATGTCACTTCCTGGTTAAAACTCTTTAGTGGCTTCCCACTGCATTTTAGATAACATGAAAATGCCTTCCAAGACACCTACCCTGTATAATGGGCCCCCTGCTGCCCTCCCAAAGGTCACTCATATCCTTCCCTGCCTTTCTTCTTCATCATGCTGGAACATAAGAACACATCTTGGCCTCCCTGCATCACCAAGTTCTTTTCCAAATTCTAACATAGTGCCCTATGCCCCAAATACTTTTATTCCTTATCTAATAATGCCTCTCTCTTTTTCATCTTTTAGGTCTCAACCAAAATGCCATCTTTCCACAGTTAAAATGTAACTGTGGTTACATTTTGGTTATCTCAACAATCTAAGTATCTATAAAATGAACAATATTAATATCTTAGAAAACATGCATAAGTTAGCAACAAAGAAGAGGATTAGCCAAGAATAGTTGAGCATATTGGAAAATGTTTCTTTCATACATTTGTTCAATGCAGCTCCTCATGTCTAGGCACAGACTAACATGCATGACAATGAACTTCACTAAAAGTCATCTCTATCACCCTAAGTGAAAGTTTTCTTTTGTTATCTATTATTAAGCCCAGCTCCTTTCCTTCACAGTAATTTCTACACATTTGGATACTTTTCTTTGTTTACTCATTCATTTTCCCCTCATAACCTAACTGTAGTTTCCATGGAAATAGCGCCCATACTATTTTGTTCACCAATAACTATTATGGTGATTGGCATTGAGTGGTCCTCAATAAATATTTATGGACTAGTGAAGATGCTCACTAAAAAAGAAAGAACAGAAAGCATTTATAGCCAGGGGACAGGGAAACTCTCTGAAGTCATTAGCTCACAGTGTGTGTGTGCAAATATACTTGATGAATGAAAGAAAACAGCATTTTTCCTGAGTGGTCATTGTGTGCTGAGTTCCTTCCCATATGGTATTTCATTTAATCCTCATACTCTTCAGGATGAATATTCTGCTGAATTCATAGAAGTTGGTGACTTGAACAAGAAGCAAAAGATGAAAAGAAGGTGGTCCAGGCTTGAAATTAGTTCTCTTAGATTTTCTGACTACAAATATAGAATTCTTTCTACAAGGCAATACTCTCTTCTTAAAAAAAAAAAAAAAGTTAAATTGGAAAAAGTGCTCACCATACATAGAAATTGGAAACATGTGACACATCTCTCTGATTATTGAGTTTGTGTGCACCTGCAGTTCCTAGCAAAGTTCATCAGCCTGACCCCTGAGCCTGTGCCTAGACATGAAGTGCAGCATTGAACAAAGGCGTGAAAGAAATGTTTTTTTTTAATTTGAAAGTATTTTATTATTTTTTGTTTGTTTGTTTTTTAAACTGTTTTTATTTTTCAGCACAGATTTTTATACATTTCTTGAGTACAACAGGGTTACATAGACATTTATGATATATCAATCATTGTGAAAGAAATGCTTTTAACAGCTCAGTATCTCCTGGTTAATCCTCCTACTCACTGCTAACTTGCATATGATTTCTAAGATATTAAGATTGTTCTTTTATAGATACCTAGATGCTGAAATAACTATAGAATTTACAAGATTTTTGATGAAGTAGCTCAAAGAGTTTCAACATTGTGTGCCACAAAGCCTTTTAGTCAGAGCCTAGAGGAGAAACAAGAGTCATCTTATGTCTATTTAAGTTTAGCCACTGTTCATGATGAAAGTTAAAGAAAACAAATTGAGTTTTAAAACTAGATGTTATTTTTAACAAATTAGGAAAAATTTTTTTTAATTTGAGCATATTTGACCCATATTGTTTATTCCTTACTTGTATGTAAGGGGAAAAAAAGAAAAAGAGAACTTTGGTCAAAATCAATAGTTGTAATAATTGCACAACTGTCCAAATTACTCTCTCATTAATAAGAATTCTGGGAAAAAAAAGAATTCTTCAAATCACATTTGTAGGTCCTTTATGCCCACTAAACATTTGGGAAATGTTCTCATTATGTGGGTTTTGTAGTGTTGCACGTGGGAAGCTATGAGGAGTTGGTCCTGAATCTCCCTTAACACACATCCCTCCCCACTAAGGACATAGGCTCCCATGCGAGGAGTCTCCACACATCTCCTTCTGCCTCCTACAGTCTTGGCTTTGATCTAGAATGTCCCAGTGTTATTATTAAATAATGATTCCTTTCATACTCAAAATGATAGGAGTTTGGATAACAATTTGTACAGAAATCCACATTCACACTTACCATCTTCAAAATTATGTCCTAACAGTTCCCTGTGGGAAAAAAAAACTTAAATTTTTTTCTGGGGAAAAAAGCTACCAATCACTTTTAAACCTTAATGGAAGCAGAAAATCACCTTGAAACTGATCCTTTATAATTTGTCGGTATAGATGAATGGCTTCCCTGTTGAATACATGTAGAGTGTAAAGCCACTGGGGAGAATGCTCACAATGCTCCTGGAGAGAAGTTGTGAGATTCTTTATAGTTTTCCAAAAACTGCTCCTATGTTCCTTGGGAAAGAGAGCTAATGACCAAAGGATCAGATAAATCTATATAAAGATGAAGGATGAAAGAGATTAAAATTCTGGCCTCTTAATTCTTTAACATTCAATCACATTATACTTCTCTGATGGGTTAAAATGTTTTTAGCTGAGGTTTGCTGGTAGGAAAGGAAACCAAGGACTCTAAAGATGGACATTCCATAAAGGGATAAGAGTTAGGATTGGGAACCTAGAATAAAGCCAAGACTTAGAACTTCTTGAGTGGGGAGGTAATCAACAGTCACACCAAGTTTGTACTTTAGGAATGGTGGCAGAGCATATAAGGTGCAAATCGAGGCCTTTAACATGAAAACCTAAAAGGGCAGTTAGTCAATGGGGATAGACTAAACCAGACAGTATCAGTTCTCAGAAGCCTAAAGTCAAGAGTTATCTAGAACTCAGGCCTACTGGTAGATTGGTACGAATGTCCAGTTCTCTCCTTGCCTAGTATTTGGAAATATGAGTTATCTCTTGGAGTGAGTAAATTCTGAGGGCTCTTGAATAATTCAAAGTCAAGGAAAATGACAAGAGGCAGAAAATGGACTTCCTGCTAATACAAGCAGAAGTGGATTTCATTATCAATTGGGAAAACAAAAGGTATCAATATGGCTATATTGCTCCTGAGAAAATATATGCAACTCTAAACCATCATTATTCATATGTGAGGGAGCCAGGTTTAAATAATAACCAGTTAGGAGGAATGGAGGCAGCCCCCACACATGGTATCTGGAGCAGAAAGGTCGTTACTCTACCCAGCCTCCTTCACACTCAGCTCCCCTCATTGGAGTCCTATGGACAGTCTGACTTAGAGTAGCCATATGGAGAGAGAAGCCCGTTATAGAGACATTTTCAACTCTGACAAGAAATCTGCTTCATGGAAGATGATAAGTGGGAAAGGGCTAATTAGTAAGTGTAACACTGGCTCCTTAATTAAAATCTCCCTTTAGATTCAATCTATTCCATGGAATGACATTTAATAATATTGAGTTATAGTTATGAATACACTTGCCCAAATGTTTTCAACTTTGATTAAGATAAGCATTGCCCGTAGAGAAACAAACCTTCCCACGCTAAGTCATGTATGAATGGAGCTTTAGCAAATCTGTTTCAATTCTGGAGCTCAGGCCTCCTGTATTGCCTACCAGAGGGTACTCTGAGTACACACTTTTCAAAAACCTGCTAAGGGACAGAAGATGTCCAATAGTATTGCCATGTACTTCATCAATAAAAAATATATATGCACATATATTCTTAGTATACATGCATTTATGGCAACATAACATATCCCTACTTTTAGAAAGCTGCAAGAGAATGAGAAAGAAATCCTCACCGAACCTTGGCATTTGATAAGATGTGTGATAACACTGCCATTTCCCATGAGATCTTTCCGAAACCACGATGACCAAGCTGCCCTTGTATTTATTAAAGAACTTTGTTGAGGTTGGTCAAAAGGGCAAAGGAAGGGAAAACATAGCAAAGCTTTGGAGACAAAGAATTTGCCTTTTCTGGAATTAGTTGCTTTGTTAAATAATATTAATGCTCACATCTTTGTCTCTACATCTCTATTCCACTCCACTTCCATTGTTATTCGTGGAATAACACTACTGGTTGCCAGAGAAAACACAAATCCTCTGGAACTTAACATTTGCAGCGTAGAATCCAATGGTAGTCTATCAGATTCATCAGAATATGTCTCATTTTCTAACACATTCAAGATTGGCCAGGCTCTGTTCATTGGGCTGAAATGTGGCATCTAGGAAGATTTTTTTCAATACAATTATAGTTAGTTATGAATATGTTTAGTTTGTGAGATATTTAGGATCAGGAACAATGATTATTGTATCTCAAAATAAATATCTATGGAACTGAAACTGGACTATTACCATGGTCTTCTAACCAATCTTCCAGTTGCAAGTGACAGAAAATGTAACCCCAATGGCTTATGCAAAATGGCAATTTATTAGTTCATAAATTAGTAATTCTGATAATAGGGTTAGCTTTAGGCAGGGATAAAATCAGGAGCTCAAAGGTTATCATCACAACTTGATCTATTGGTTTGGTTCTCTTTTCCTTTATGCCTTAGTCTTAAGTAAGGTCTGTCTTTCTGATCACAAGATGACTCTAGTGCTATCTGTTTCCTATTCTCCCAGACTCAAGTATAGCAAAACAGAAAGTATGTTCTCCAATGGCCTTGAAAATTTCAGAGACTTATTTTTATTGGTGGGATAAGATTGGTATATAACTTTCATCTCTGAATTATTCTTTGTGACTAGAGATGAGCATGCCCACCATAGAGCAAGCAAGGCCCCACCCAGAGGGCTCACATTATCCGTCAGTGTTTTAGCTCCATTTGCTTTCCTCCACTGTGCTCTCCTCTGAGTGGCAGGTTTGGGAGCCTGAAAGCTACATTGCCTGTAGGCTTCTGGGTTTTGCTGCTCCTGACTTGGGGCTGACAGACAACCTCTTATCCATTTGAAATCAACACATAAAGCTAACTACATACCAGACCCTGTAGACTAGCGCTGTGACCCTGAACTTGTCTGCTTCTCAGAAGATGAGTTTATTTCTCTGAAGATCAAGAATTCTGTATCCAGAATCAAGTCACAGCCCCTGACCTGAACTCAGCTCACTGTCCTGTTTTCCTCATTTGAATCCAGCATACTTAAGTGGCCTCATTGAAAGACTCTTTTTCTAACAGTATCACATGCTTCTTCATCTTTAAGAGCTTACCACATCTAAGGAGCAATTTCTTGATTATAGAATAACCTACAGTTTGTTTTCCTACTTCTGTAGCAGTATTATCTGGCATATGGATTTCCTCCCAAATGGCTTTCCGTTGGGATGTTTTCAAGGATGCTAATCCCACTGAGAGAAGGAGAAGCTCCAGCCACAGTCTCCCAACAGTGCTACCTGTCATTTGCAGGTGTCTCAGGAACCGTGGACAGTAAGTTTCTAGAGGACAAGCATCTACACGCCAAGTATCGACCCATACAACTAATACAGCATAGTGTCTTTTAATATTCACTTATACTGTGACTTCAGCATGCTGCAACAATGTTTTCACAATGCCAAAAACATCCAGATGGAAGTGGGGAACTCAGCCGCTACCACATGCTTCATCTGCATGGAAGCCTCGTGGAGACAGCCAGCATGCATCTCTGGGGCCTGGAAAAGCTGCCCAGCAATATGCCAGAGGGGAGAAAGAGCACCAATATATGTTTAAATTAAATTAATTAACATTTACATAATGCTGTGCATGGTATAAGTAACTTCTTCTAAATGCAGTGCCTCACTTAATCGGAACAACCACTCTATAAACTCAGTATTATTATTTGCCCTATTTTACAGAATAAAAACATGTAGAGATCAAAAATATTTAGATCACATAGCTAGTAAAGACTGCAGCCAGGACTAGAACCCTGGACTTGTGTAGGCAATGATAATGATTAAGGACTGACTTGTGCCAACAACTTGTGGTGCCAATAAAACCATGCCCTGGTGCTATAATTAATGTCCTCTACATATATGTGGTGTGTTACAAGAGAAAGAAAAGGCAAAGATAAATGGCTCCTATTGTAATATATATCTTGATTTTCATAGGAATGGGAGTATATATTCCATGTTTCCACAAAGTACTAGAAAGCAAAAATGCAAATCAACGAAAGTGGTGAGGTAAATTGGTTCTACCCCAAAATCAGCAAATTTTGTTCTACGAGGCCCTAATACTGCAAACATGAGCCCAGACAGGTTTCACATACCTTCTTGGACTATCCGCACCTAGCAAGGCATATGCTTCAGTAAAGACAGACAATAATAATCCAATATGTTTCTAAGATTCACAAGTTGACAACGTGAGGCAACTTGCCAATTTTGCATTTCTAAAAGTTATTCTAAGCAATGGGCCTAGTTTAACGGCAATATTATGTTCCAGAATGAGAATTCTGAATTTACTCTTACTTCTAGAATCATCCAGATCACTACAATTCTTTTGTATCACTTCTCTCTAGGTCGGTGCTGGACCTGGAACCACAGAGCCAAAGAAACAAGGACAACAGTCTTATGCCATTGCCAATTTTATTCTGGAGATGTGCAAGCTTTATAGCCAGCAGAACCCAGGAAGTTATTCACGGTGACAAACTACATGACAGCCCTAAGCACATAGCACAATTGATTATTCAGAGAAGCCGCTAAGTCAAGGTCTTTTTGCAAAAGAGATCTGGTTACAAAGAACATTCATATCTCTTGGGATATACAAAATCAGAACATCCTAGTTTGACAGGAAGCACGAGAACACAACCAGGGTTACATCTGTATACAGAACACACTGAGGGAAAGACCTTTGTCTTTCTTCTCAGAGTTTTCTCACAAGACTCATTGTGTTCCTTCACAAGATGTTTCCAATGGCTCGTGACCCAACACCTTTGTACTGTTTTTTCACCAATATATTTGTATTCATCTCTCAGGGTCTCTCCTTGGACACAGGGATCACATGGAGTAGCTTCATACAAGGGGCAAAAAGATAGGCGTAGAAACACAGTGCTGAGCTTGGAATTGCCAACTTCTACAGATGAAAAAGAAGGACGCTAAAGTTCCCTTCAGGAAAGAAAGAAAAGTGATGTCAGGAGGGACATTACAGCCATGCATGGCAAGTTTTTCAAGTTTCATGGCAATCAGGAGATAAAAATGGGTAGATATGTGAAGGGTGCAGCCTCCTGCAACCTCATGCCTCAAAAGCAAATCTTGTATTCAGGGCAGACAGATTTTTTTAGAACATTAGTCACCTCTCCACAATTTATACTTTTGCCTATCATAAGATGATTTTGTATATCAACAGATAAAAATGATTTTGTATATCAACACATATTCATAGAAGTTTTTTACCCAACTCCTGTTTGGACTTTCAAATTCCACCTATTTAACAGGTTCAGAATAAACAAGATTACAAGTCGTATCCAAGCAGTCAAATTTATGATTATGTATTACCTAAACTGAAAACAATCTAACCCAATAAAAACATATAATTAATACCTTATTTACACAGATATCATATAGCATGAATATAGCATGAATTAAATGTGTTATAACTTTATAATTTTACATAATCATGCACATGAAATAGGCACCCTGTTCCTTTCTGAGAATGCTATCTATCTACCAAAGTTTTCCATATCAAACACTATCAACTTTATATACAGTTATGTCCAGAGATCCAAAATTAGCAAATGTTCAATCCCATTATATAAATGGAGTAACATTTTGCATATAACCTATGGATATCTTCCCATATTAAATCACCTATTAGACCTAATACAACATAAATATACTATGCAAATAATTGTTAGACTGTATTGTTTAAGGAACAATAACAAAGGAAAAAGTCTGTACATTCTCAGTACATATGTAATTTCCTTTCTCTGAGTATTTTCAACCCACTGTTGGTGGGATATGTCATTTCACAGGGTCAACTGTTCTTCAAAAAGTACACGTTTTTAAATCAATCAACTATAGCCAGTAGGCCAAACGCAGCCTGCAGCCTATAGTCTGTTTTTGTATGACCCATAAATAAAGTTTTTTTATGGTTTTAAGTAACTGTTTTAAACAAAGAAAGACAAAGAAGACTACACTCCAGAGACTGTATGTGGTCTGCAAAGTCTAAAATATTTGCCATCTGGCCCTTTATAGAGAAAAACTGGTGACCTATTTTAAATGATGGGTTGCAAATAAAATTATTTCATCTGTTTTATTTAATTAAGATTTAACATAACAATACCACATACCTGAGCTCAGGGATAATCTCTTGTGATTGACAGTGGCCGCCTGAGGGGTCATGGAGAGAACTCAGAGGTAATACAAAAGTGTGCTAGAGAGGGTGCTGGTACCAAATAGCAAAGGTCATCCATGAAGGAGGGCGAAATGGAACTATCAGCCCTCCCTGCCCAAGTTCCCAGGAGGAGATCTTCAATGTGGTTACATTTATACATGCAATTAAATATGCAAGGATAAGAAACAGGCATGCTAACAATACAAGACTGCATGATCCAAAAGCCGGCCCTGGCTTGGAACACTTCATGCCACATGTTTACCAGATGACTAAAGCTAACACTAGAGAGCTGCAAAAATAAAACGCTTAAGCACCCAAAGAAATCAGGCCATTTTCAACTGGGCATCTCCACAACCAGGAGGTTGTAGCTCAGGTACTCTGGGACCACAGGGACTTTGTGCTTGAACTTTACAATCAAGCATTCTAGCAAATATTCACAAAAAAAGGAA
This sequence comes from Graphiurus murinus, assembly GCA_004027655.1. Classification (NCBI taxonomy): domain Eukaryota; kingdom Metazoa; phylum Chordata; class Mammalia; order Rodentia; family Gliridae; genus Graphiurus; species Graphiurus murinus. The sequence goes on along the minus strand of PVLC010000233.1, from coordinate 28,199 downwards.
CATTTGCAATGCCCAAGTTTGGCCTGGCTGCCTGCTTCCTTCCAGCAGATTAAATATTTTCATGTTCCAATTCTCTCCCCCCATCCAGGAAGGAAGAGAAACCAATCTCCGAAGAAGAAGGCCACTTGTGAACCTGCAGTTTCTAGGATGACAGCAGTAGCCCACAGTAGGAACGACGCTCCTTTTCACTCTGATAAGGACAGAAGCACCACCCCCCTATCATACTTGAGTTTCAAAAGCACAGCATGGTATATTTCTGTGGCACTGCTTCAAAATGTATTACCTCATCAATTCATTTCTGAAAAAGTCAAAATAGTGGAGGCAGTCTGTTTTGCCAACATTTTGAGTCAAAGCAGCGTTACTTAATGAGCCACAGCCTTTCCCGGCCCTGGTGCGGCTTTCAGGTCCTGAGTTGAACACAACAAATTCACTCACTCATTTAGCAAAGACTGACCAAGGGTGGTCTGACTGTCGGATACTGTGGAGTTACAGGACTGACCACAGCACAGGCCCCGGACTTGAAACCGAGGTGAATGAAGTAGGGGCACGTGACAAGAAAAACCTGAGGTGCTGTGAGTGCAGGAGGAAGGTGACATCCCAAGGCCCGCCCGGGAGAGGCTGCCTGAGGAGGGTCAAGAGCCCACACGGAACCCCAGCGATGAGAGGCCAAACCATCTGATTTCACTCGCGTCAGTCCCCTGCCCCGTGCTCAGCGGGAACAAAAATGGCTATGCCGCTCTGGCTCTCCAGGAGGTGGCAAGGACTAAGGACTTCCAGGGGAGCCTGTCACAAAGAAGAAGGCTCCAGCAGCGCTGCAAACTGCTGTGGGCAGCCAGGGCGGGGCCGCACCCCCTTATTGACCAACCTCACAGCCCTGTGTATCCTCTTCTCTTTGAGAGGTTTGATGTTTAGGCCCAAGACACGACATAAGAAAGATTTACAGGAAGATGATCACAAGTTTGGCCAGAGGGTGTGCCTTCCTCAGTGTGTCTCACAGACTCCTGCCCATTGGTGGAGTGAGGGAACTTCCTGCCTGCCTCTGTTCCCAGAGCAGCAGCAGCCATGCACAAAGCTAAGGAGAAGTCCAGCCCTGGGAGTGAGGCCCTCGTCAGGCCAGAGCGACAGGGCCAGGGAGTGATAGAAATGGCCCGGCACCCTGGGAAAAATCTCCTGTTTCAGCTCCGGGCCCCTGAGTAGCCACTTTCTCTCCCTTGGTATTTTCCCCATCCTAGTCACTAGGCCACAATGAAAGAATGAGGGTCCCTGGAGGTGACGAGGCTCTTGGTGCTTCTGCACCCTGCCAGTCACCTAGGCTTCCTCACACCCTCAGAGCCCTCGGCAGGTACCAAGCTGGGCCCAGGAGGCAGAACCTCCCAGCTACAGTGAGGGAAAGGAGGACGGAGGTAAGGAGGTCACCTGGCAGTGGCCTGGTTGAAAGGCCAGAGCCCACGGCTGAGGGTTATTTTAGAATTTGGTGTGTCACACCAGTACAGCGGCACCTGCCTGCAGCCGCTCCCCTACCAGGGGGGAATTAGGCTAATTATATCTCCAGGCAGGTGTTCCCCTAGTTAGGCGAACAGAAAAACTGGTGGAAAGATTGTTGTCCAAAGGAAACCATGGGCCACAGCGGGGTGGTGGGGCAGAGAGGCCACGAAGGCCGGTCCCCTCACTGCAGAGGGAACCTCGAGGAGAGGACAGAGGGGGCTTTCAGTGGGGTGATGCAGGAGGTTCACGTGCACTTACATGGCAGCCCACCACCTGTTTCTTTTTCATTCCTATACCGTTAGGGGCTTTTTTTTTTTTTTTTTTTTTTTTTTTTTTTGTGGTACTGGGGATTGAACTCAGGGGCCCTATTTTTTTTTTTTAATCTTTATTTTTGAAACAGGGTCTCACTAAGTTGCGGAATGCCTCACTAGGTAGCTGAGGCTGACCGTGAACCCGGATCCTCCAGTCTCAGCCTCCCAAATGCTGGAATTACAAGAGTGCACCACCACGCCCGGCTCCTTTAGGGGCTTTTTATTTTTATTTTTTATACGTTTACTGGTGCATTACAGTCTCACATCATAATGCAGTTCATAGTGCTCGTGAGATCCAATCCTTAAAAAAAAATCCTTTGTTTTGTTTCTCTCCATGTTTTTCCCTTTGCCCATTTCACTCTCCCACAGTAGATTTATTTCAATTTGCTCCTCTCTTTCTGATGGTCATGATGCTTGAATGAGCAACATTTCAGAGTTATCGGTTGCAAGTCCCTCTAGGGTAGAAATCGGGCCTCTGGCTCTTGCTCGATTTCCCCACATGCTCAGCAGTGCCCCTCGTGCAGGAAGCAGGAAACGTGTGCTTCCGGACTCTTTCTTTATTCAGGCGATGTGTGGCAGGAAGATCATCTCTCCCCCAGGGTGAGGGGACTGCTCGCACGTCTCCATAGAAACACAAAGATTCTGCACTTCTCTTTGGTCAGTTTTATTTCTGTCTCCTACAATAGCTTCTCTGTCGACCTGAAGCCACACTGCAGCTAGCAACTTACTTCTGATGAGAAAAAAAGTTTTGAGATGTTTTGAATTTAGCTATAAGGGCTGAAGAGATGGAAGGGAAGAGAGGTCACTGAGTCTTTCCCCTCTGACCCCAAACTTGCTCAGCTGCCAATGGAGGGATTGCCTTATGGCTTGGATGTAGTGTTTCCTAGAGACGTTCATGTTCTGAGTAATGCAACCAGCTTCAGAGGTTGGGCATGGCTGGAGGAAAGGGGTCATTGGGGGTGTAGCCTTGGGGACTGTATGCAATCTTGGCCCCTCCTCTCTCTCCCTGCTTCCAGATGCCACGAGCTGAGCGCAGTGTTCCTCCACCATGCCTTGCTGCCTTGGTTTCTGTCTTGGAGCTCACCGACTCTGGACTAAGCCTCTAAGCCCTGAGCCAATAAACCTGTCTTCTTCTAAGTTGAGATTGCCAGGCATTTTGGACCCAGTGATGAGAAAGCTGACTAAAGAGATTGAAAGTTAATTGGAAAAATATCTTAACTCTTAATCTTTGCAACTATTTCTCCTAGCAACTTAAGAGATCCCTAGACCAATTCTTCCTTTTTAGAATTAATAATTTCTAGACAACAGATACCCCCAAAGGCAAAACCACACTGACACCAGCTGATGAGGATGCTGCAGGGGTAGCTGAGCAAACACATACTATGTCTCCCACAGGAAAAGGCTGGGGGAACAGGGAGAAGCCTGTGTGGATGAAAAGAGAAAAAAAAAAAGGTGACTTTCTAATCATGCCTAAGTATCCCTTTTTTGTAAAACAGTTGAGCTGTTAACTTCTATGCTAAGGCACGTATGCACTTTGGAAAGGTAATTTGAAAGCGAGTTGAGCCATGACAAATAGGGACAGCTGGCCTAATTGAATCATTTGATCTAAGACAGCTCAACTTGGTTATCTTCACTGCAGCCCACACCGATATTAGGGAGTGAATCATTAGCCATGAAATCATGTCGCCTCTCCCGACCGCGGCGTTCTTGACATGACAGCGATCCCAGCCCGCCTTTCATTACAGCCGCAACAAGTCCTGTGGTCTGTCAGGAGCACAGCAGAAAGGCTTGGAAAACTTTTAGGCTCAGCTTCAGAAAGGTGTGTGGTCTCCCACACCACATAGAATTTGCAAAGCAAGGCAGGGAGTGAGTTGGTACAGGATGAGGGTGCCTGCTCAGGCCAGGTGCACTCACACCTGCTTATACGATGTGACAGCAGCTCTACTTAATAAGAATTGGGTCACAGTCACTTGGGACAGGGGGCTTTAAATGGCCTTATGCATGTCACACAAGCATTCTACCATTGAGCTACACCCCAGCCCGTCAATTATTCTTAACATGCCTAATGGTTTCAACTTTGTTCCCACTGGCTACAGTTTCATATAACAATATTTCATGCCAGTCACTGTCCAATAGCTAATTTTTAAATTTTAATAAAACCAAAATACCTGCAAAAGATATGATTTAGGAATTACCAGTGTCCCATATATAACTTTTAATTTTCTTAATTTTTAAAAAATATTTTTAAAGTGGTTGGCAATTTCAAAAGATTATGTTTTACATTAAAATACATACTCAAATCAGTAAAATATCCCATGCAATACTAAAATTTGCCTTTACCAACAAAAAGTTTACATTTACCTATAAATACAAATGAAAACTCCAAGTAGTCACTTAGAATGATAGAAGTGAAGAAACTCGGTTCTCTTCCCTCATCTTAACGCTCACTATGCTATTGTTGTTTACTTAAAATGTATTCTTTAAACTCAAGGACATGTCCATCCCCCAAAGAGCAGCACACAAACCACACCCACAGCAAGCCAGGATAATAACAAACAGCAGGAGCTTCTTCCCAAAAGAAGTGTGGCATGCTGCAAAGCCCACAAGTGACAGACCGACTGTATTACTAGGAATTCTTCAACCTCGGTGTAGAATACTAGGTTTAACAAGTAATAACAACATGCTGATTTAATTGTTATTTAGGCTCAAGAGTGACTCTAACAATTGTTTGGAGTTTAGATCACAAAAGGTTTATTTTCAGAAAGTATTCAGTCACAGACATGGTTTCAAATAGCCGACATGCAATGCTGATGAAAAGCAGACCAGGGCCACTCTGTATTTTGAGAACAGTCTTGAATACTGTCCAGAGGTGTGACAATAGGGTGACTCTGGTCTGAGTCCAAGGTTCACACCGGCATATGCCAAGAGTTTGTTTCAGGACAGTTCCTTCACACTATCACACAGACTCCTTTCTCTGTGCTCATGTTCTGAAATAATAAGAAGCCCTACTTCCCAGCCTGGGCTTCAGTCATTTTTTCCCCATCAATAAAGTTCTTCCATAAAGTGTTTTTATCCTCTCGCATGTGAACAGTACAGTGACAAAGAAGCCAACCAGGACTTAAGATTCTAGTGTTAAAAATAGTGACATTTTTAAATCACGTGCATGCATGTGTATAGAAACCTTATCTTCAATGCTTCATAGACTTGCTCATGTTCAAACAATGAATTGGCATGAATCAGGTCAGCTCATGTTCAATAAGTGATGGACTAGGTGAAGCATGGCAAAACAATGCTCTCTAAATGATTGAAGCACCTTCATAGATAGGAAATTTTAAAAAACAACAGATTAGAAGACTTTCCAGTGGCTACACAGTAATTAGCATCAGACCCAGTTCCCTCTTTCTCTGCTTAGATTCCTTTCTACTTAAAACCCATGTCCCTCACGTACATCACCTAGAAGCTAGAGTGGAGAATACCATTGAAATACATGGGCGCCTCAGATCTAACCATGTGTAGTCAGTGCTACAGTGAGACCCTTAGTTATCCATGGAGGAGAGAGTTGGCTGAGATGTCAGAAAAGGGATGATAGAAAAGAGGAGGCTTGAGCACATCCACTCCTCAGGATGAAAATAAAGAGGAGAGAAATGTATTCCTCCAGTGGGAATCTCAGTGAGAAGAGCTTGGGCACAGGAGCAGACTACAGCCAGGACCACTTAATTCTCTCCTAAATAAGGAAGGGGCACAGTCATAATGGCATGGAGAAATACTGTCTACCAGAATCTTCCAAAAGACAAGCCTGTATTTTATTAGCAAGAAATATCTTTATAAGTAAGAAGAAATGCAAGTACTAAAGGCATTCCATTACTGCTATTATGTAATATCAGAAGACAAATTTACAATAGTGCTTCCTTGTTAGTGCTTCCTTGTTTGAATCTGGAATGCCACTCCCCCCAAGTCTCATGTTGAAAGCATGGTCTGCAGTGCAGCAAGGGTCAGAGGCTTTTATGCAATGACTTGGTCGTGAGGCTTTTGACTTCATGAGTGGATTCATCTATCAAATGGATCGATGAATCCATTGATAGCTGGATGGACTACTGGGAAATGGTACTCAGTTGGAGGAAGTAGGGCAGTGGAAGTGTGTTTTGGAAGGGTTTACCTTCTCCCCAGTTTTTCCTTTCTCTTGCTCTCCTTCTTTCCTTTCCTCCTTCCTTCCTGGCTACCACGGGCTGAGCACTTTCCTCTGCTACACCCTCCTGCCATGAGGTTCTGCCGCTTCTGAGGCCCAGAGCAATGGAGCCAGCTAGCCACAGACTGATAGGCCTGAAACCCTGAGTCAAGATAAACCTTTCTTCCCCTGTTTTTTGTGTCAGTTATCTTGGTCACAGCAACAAAAAGCTGACTAACACTCTTTGCCCACATTTCACTCCCCACAGTTTCAGTTACCTGTGGTAAACTTTGGTCTGACACTATTAAGTCAAAAGTTGCAGAAGTAAGTAATTCGTAAGTTTTAAATCATGCTCCATTCTGAGTGCATGTAAAATCTCGTGTTCTGTCCTGCTCAGGACTTGATTCATGCATGTCCAGCACATCTATACCCACTAGTCATCCTTATGATAACTGGGAAGGGATAGAGTTGTGTATCCCAGGGTTTGTACCTGGATAGAAACAGGTATGGAACCAAGGATAAAAGACCAATTGACTCTGATGTCACACTGTGTAAAGGCGGTGGCTGCTGTAATAAACTCAGTGACTTAAAACAATACAAATTAATTCTCTCACAATCTTGGGAGCCAGAAGTCCAAAATTGAGGTATCAGCAGAGCATATTCCATCTGAGAGTCCTAAGGCAAACGCTTCTCACCCCTTTCGGCTTCTGGAGGTGGCTGGTAGCCCTGGGACTCCTCTGATTTGTAGCTGTAGCACTGCAATCTCTGGTCACGGGGCCTTCTCCTCCACATGCTTCTGTGTGCCTCCAAATCTCTCTCTCTTCACAAGGGTACCAGCCATTGCACTTAGGACCCACCCTAACCCATTATGACCTCATCTTAACCCAGTGACATCTGCAAAAATCTTGATTCCAAATAAGGTCACATTCACAAGTACTCAAGGCTAGGACCTGAAGGACACAATTTGAGCTGTAGCAGGTGCTAATTTGTCATTGAATACTTTGTGTGTGTGCTTTCCTTGAGAAGCTCAAAGTAGTTATAGAATAATTAAGTCATTAATTATGATCACAGAAGTAAGAGAATCCATTTTAATCTGGTACTTCCATACACAAGCTTTGTTGGCCCAGAGGGAAGGATTGGAAGGGCAGGGTCAATGGATTTTCACCACTTGGCCACCTTGACAGTATTTCAGCACATTGTTCATTTCAGGTGATGGCTTTCATGGAAGATTCATTCTCATTAGTTGACACCCAATGAATACAGGACCTCCCAATATCTCTCTGGGTACACACTACACCTGAAGACTTTCTCCCTTCAGCTCATGTCTGGCCCTTTCTCCCAGGCCCACATGATTTAGGTATGTAGTACGATTGCTACTTTTTTCTTATACTACAAAATCTGCCTCACTGTTGTACAATTTTAGTGCACAACGTGGTTGATTAGACTTTCATTTCTCAGTTTTAATTATTATAAGTCCCAATCAAGCCCTTCGTAGAACTCCATATTTCATATATCATTGGGTGGTTTTAGGGAAGAGATATTTTCTCCTTGGTCTTAAAACTCTTCCCATTTTCCTCTTCTGGTCTTGGGAAAGTCTGATTAGCTTCATCTTGCCTGTGGATGTTCCCACATCCACTTCCACTTCTGTTACTGATACTTTTTGCTGATCCATCACTCTTGCTCCCTTTCATTTAAGCCAACCTGGAACATTCTCAACAGCCTCCTTGGTTAGCATTTGCCTGGTGCCTCTGTATCTTGCTATTTCAGCCTATGCCATTACCCTTCACTCTCCCTCTTTCTGACACCACACACACACACACACACACACACACACACACACACTATCACATTTGGACTGTCAAACAGTTGAGGGAAGGGTCCACACCATTCTTCCCTGTGTACCTCAAAGCATCCAGCACAGTGTCTTACCCGTGATCGATGTTCAAATAATACAAGTATCCGTACCGTGAACTAGGGAGACTTGTCTTTGAGGACTGGACTCCTTTGAATCACAGCATTCTAAATGCAGCTAATCTCACCAAGAGACCTGCATTTTATTTCTGATTTATTCAAATGCACGAGGATAGCACGCCGTTCACATCTAAAGACAGTGTATTGATTGAGACCGTGTAATTCTTCCAGAAATGGGCCAAATTTGTGCTGGCAATCTGGTGGTGAGAGAGAAGCAATGCAGCATATCTCTGCCAGCAGGAAATCAGGCTGAAAGAAAGAGCCCACTTCAAATTCAACCTTAAACCAGGCATGGTGGTACATGTCTGTAATCCCAGTACTTGGAAGGCCGAGATCAGAGGATCACAGGTTTGAGATCAGCCTCTGCAACTTAGCAAGACCCTCAGTAACTTAGCAAGACCCTGTTTCAAAAATAAAAAGGGCTTGGGGTATAGCTTGTAGGTAGAATACCCCTGGGTTAAATCCCTGGAACAACAACAAAAAAATCAGTCTTAATATGTAGCCACAGAGACACTAGCTCACCCCAATGAGACCCAAAGCTGCTGCTATTGCAGTGAAACTGGGAAAATCCTACCCATGCTGACTTCTTTTGTATTTGGCAGAGCACTAGCATGCTCCCCTGCCCCTTCTAGGCTCTCTGGTTGGCTTCATCTTGCCTTGCAACAGGTCTTTCTGAAGAAAAAAAAAAAAGAAAGAAAGAAAAAAAAAACAACTTTTGAATCAAGGGGAGTAATAAGGCATCCATACAAGTCTGTTTGTTTTTGAACAGGGTTTCACTAGGTTGCTGAGGGTCTCACTACATTGCTGAGACTGTCCTCGAACCTGCAATCCTTCACTCCCAAGTACTAGGATTACAAGCATGTGCCACCATACTCCGTTTATACAAGCCCTTTTAAATGCCATGTCACTAACCAAAAACTAGAAATAATAGATACCTTGGCAATGTAGTCAGCTACTTTCTAATTTGTGACTTCATTTCCATTTTTCACAATGCAAATACCCCTCTGATTTTTCAGGGTTAATCGAACAATTTGAAAGAGAATTTGTCCACCTTTTCAAAGATGGCCAATGTTTTCCCTAAATATTTCCGTTCTTTATTCTTCCTTGATCTGCATCTCGTTTTCTCATGAAAAGACAGGATCCTGCATGCCAGTTGGATCGGAACTACAGCAGATTTGTTTCCAAGGTAGATTCATGTCCAGAACATTGATAAAAGACCAAGGGAAGTTGGACAGAATAAGGGAAGGATATTTGAAGTAAAATAATCCAAATCTAGATTGTTATGGTCATATAGAAGGAAGTCAAAAAATTAAATGTCAAATCTAGATATACTGTATCTAGTATCCCCATAATTTCATCTCCTTACCCCCTACCCTATACCATGGAAACAAGCAAACAAAACAAAAGAGAGGAAGGGAGGCAGGCAGGGAAGGAGAGAGAGAGAGAGAGAAATGAAAAGGAAGGAAGGAAAGGCCAGGATTTGTGGCCATGCTTGTAATCCCAGTATTTGGGAAGCTGATACAGGAGGACTGAAGGTTCAAAGCCAGCCTCAGCAACTAATGAGACCCTATTTCAAAATAAAAATAAAATAGGACTGGATGTGTAGCTCAGAGACAGAATCTCCCTGGGTTCAATCCTTAGTAGGAAGAAGAAGAAAAATAAGAATATGAAAAAGAGGAGGAGGATGAGGAGGATGAGGAGGAGGAGGAGGAGGAGGAGGAGGAGGAGGAGAGAGGAGGGGGAGACAGACACTAAGAAAGAAATTAGTTCATTTGCAATAATTTAAGTAAGACCAAGTAGTTCTAGTTAGATACCCCAATCTCTACAATATATTATGAACATCACTGTGATTAGTAAGAATTTACTGTTAACAATGTGAAAAACACCATGCATTGCCAGTAGCCCACTTTTAAGTTATCTGCTCCCCAGCTCCTATCAAGGTCCTGCTTTTAAAGGTGACATATGCGGTTTCACTATAAGAGAAACCTGTGGTCATGTCATCTGTTACTAAAATCAAGCTGGGGATGAAGGACGTGGTCCACCATCAGATAAGAGCTTCCTGCCTAGACTCATGCTCAAGATTGGCTTTGGATTTCAAGGCAAAGAAAAGCTTCACTCCATCTAGTGAAGCAGATTAGCCCTGTCTTGAGTCTGACTCCATTTTTCATCTTTGTTGCTGACAGCTTTTAAGCCTTCTCATGCCTAACATCTGGGCAGGCTGGTAACAAAGTCCCTTCTTTGGTACCTTCTGGAGATTCAAACCCCACAAGCCCCTATCAGTACCCAGAAACCTTCACTCAGCCCCATCCCTCACCACAGGAAACCCCAGGCTTCCTTTCTTGGCTCTCCCAAGCCATGTCAGACCAGCTTGAGCCACCTGCCCTTCTCTCCCCTGGGTAACAGATCTTTTCATACGTGTGTGTGTGTGCGTGCATGTGTGTGTGTGTGCGTGTGTGTGTGTGTACATATATAAGTGGTGTCATCAGTCTCAACATTCCCACCAAATATTGGGTATTAGGTCCCTCCTGCTTTGGCAGAGTGGTCACAAGGGCTACCTTCTCTCTGAAATGAGAACCACATCATGTCCATTTCCACTGGATCTTTCTCGATCAGTCTAAATACTAAGTCAAGATGGCAGGCCGATGTAGTCTGTATACACCTGCAACTCAGGCCCATGGGCCCTGGTGGTCATGGAAATGAACTCCCAGACCCGTGAGATACCCGATACCATCTGGCCACAGGAGTATTTACCAGTGTGATTCTCCACGCCTCTGTGATCACCGAGAGGGCAGGTGTCTGCTCATCTTGTTTCCCATGAACCCCCCCCCCCCAGTGCAGGTTGGGCACTTAGAAAATATTTGTTTAGTGAATGAAATAATGAAATGTAGGTGGTGGAAGATTATTTTCATAAGAGCAGGACAAATATTAATAAACATCACAGGAAAAAAAAAAAGGGTTTCTTCCCTAGCTTAAAAAACAAGAAATACTAAATAGAAAGCCTAGCCTATGCCATTATAATAAAGCAACGATGCCAGTGTGGCATCTAATTACCCAGGCCCAACTCTACCACAGCTACCTGCACTGAAATACAGAAGCAAATCACAATTTACTTCCTCAGAGCTAAACTTCATTAAATATTAGTTTAATTTAATGTTTTCAGATTAATTTCAGATTAATTTATATCCAGGCATTTGCACAGCCCAAGCAGTATCTCTCCTTTCTGTCATTTCTATCATCTCGCAGACAGGAGAAAAAGGGAAAATGTATGGTTAAGAAGCACAATGATAGAGTTAGTAGGGGGAGACTTAATTAAACTATTACATATCTTTTCCTCAGATGTGAAAAAAATACCATAAATTTGCCAGTGGATAGCATTCTATGCATATCAGGAATCCTGATCAACAGAAACTTTACAGATATGAAAAGTGGTGCTTATAAAAAGACTTAAACTAGAAGTCTGATGCTATACTTAACCCTACACTTTCTTCCTTAGTCTAATAATGTGCATTTTTTTCCAAAGGAATCTTTTATCCTTAATTCATTTTCAAAGAGAAGGAAGAAAAGATTGTTCATTAATATTCAGTATACCTCTTCTTGTGCGTGACTGTCTTTTCCAGAATCCTGAGACTTTATAGCTCAGAAGAACCCAGGGGAGCACCTAGCCCCATGCAAGTCACACCTTTTTACATCATACCTTTTGCTCAAATGAGGTAATTCTGTAGGAATCAACACGTAAAACAGGTCAAAGCACAATGATGATGGAACTTGGGGTGGGGAATCTGAGCTCTCTGTCAAAGTCCCCTCATTCTCAGGAACTGCCCCCCAAATATTACAAACTCAGTTTCAAATTCACCATTTAACCCAGCCTTCCCATTTTACAGAGAAAAAAATTGAGGCAGCCCAGACCAAGAGGCTAGTCAAGTTGAACTGATAAACTTTCAAAACCAAGCGAGTAGGACCTCCCTCTTCTGCCCTATTGACTCAGTGCTTTTCCAACCACCCCGCCCATAGCACTGAGTGACACTGACCTGGCCATTCAGGCCTGGGGAAGGCTCTAACTGCAGGAAATGACCACAAAAGACGACCCCTGAGCCAAAGCGCTGAGCCCCTGGGTAAGGAGACCGTCTGCTTCTGACTCTCTTAATCACCGCTATCTGTGGGTGGTTTTTAAACTTGAAATCTTACAGAACTCTTTAAAAAGTCCTCCTTGCCACCCCACAGGTCCACATCTGAGGTCCATACCTTAGAGGTAACCACTGTAACCTTCACTGCACATATATAGAATTCTATTTCTAAATTTATCCATATTAGATAGGGAGAAGAGAAATGTAAGCCTTGTAGTATATTCCACTTCCTCTCCCTCTGTAGAATTAGTTTTAAATTGTCAAGGTTTTCAACATTTGCAAAACTCTTCTGCATTTTCAGGGAACCTGTTTTTGGTTGGTTGATTGGTTGGTTGGTTGGTTGTTCGGTTGTCAATTCCAGACCCCACCCCCCACCCCCATTTCTGGAAGCATTCAGAATGTTCTCAGACCCTTAACTGTTCTCAACTTTCATAGATTATATTTGTGATAGGGCTTATTATTTATTTGTTTTTGTTTGTTTGTTTTTGTTGTTGTTGTTTTGCGGTATACTGGGGATTGAACTCAGGGGCATTCTAACTCCGAGCTATACCCCCAGCCCTATTTTTTATTCTTTATTTTGAAACTGGGTCTCACTAAGTTGTGGAGTGCCTCACTAGGTAGCTGAAGCTGGCCGCGAACCTGGATCCTCCGGTCTCAGCCTCCAGAATGCTGGGATTACAAGCGTGCGCCACCACGCCTGGCTTTATTTGTTTGTTTTAATCTTACTCAGAATTCACTTCTAATCAGCAGACTTCTATTTTTTTTCAGTTCAATAAAATTGACTTTGAGATTTCTGTTTTTATTTTTATTCATTTGTTTGTTTGTGTTTGGTACTGAGGATTGATCCCCAATGGCATTCTGCCTCCAAGCTACATCCTTTGCCCTTTTTATTTTTTATTTTGAAACAGAGTCTTGCTAAGTTGCTAACAGTCTCACTAAGTTGCCGAGGCTGGTTTTGAACCTGTGATCTTCCTGCCTCATCTCCTAAGTACTGTAATTACAAGTGTGGGTAGACACACCCAGGTGACTTCAAGATTTCTATTATTATTATCATGAATCTCTCATCCCTAATAGTAACACTAACTAGTAGGATGGATGCTGTACCCCAGAGCATCTAATTTCAAATCTCATATTTTTTTTTCTTACACTTTTATAACATTGTCTCTTTTGCATTACATCCTGGGAGATTTCTTTGATTTATGGTCTCCAGATTACCAGTTTGACCTTTACTCCAACTTTTCTAATATTAAATAATTATTAACATTGTTATTGCATCAACCATCATTTCTGTTTCTCTAAATATTTCTTTATTATAACAGATTGTCTCAATTATGTACGTGCATCTTCCCAAATCTCAATTTGAGTCCTGATTTTTAAAATTGCTTAGTCTACCTTGAATTATCTCTTTCTCTGAGTTCTGATTTTCTGTTTATTTATCATGATCTTCTATTTTTTCCCATGTATGGTATCTGTAAAGATCTAAAAGACTGACAAAACTCAGAGTAGGAGAGGACGCAGGGAAGCAAGAACTTACACACAAGATTGGTGGGTTTGTCAACTGTTACAATTATACTCAAAATGGGCATCCCTTTTGAATCATTAATTTCCACTTTAGAAATTTGTATGGGAGTCACGCCATGATCCCCTTTGACAATGGTGGTTTTAATTAAAAGCGCAATGATCCTTGAACTGCCAATGCATTTCTGTAGCATGCCTGTGTCCATGGAGCAGTTAAGAGAGCAGAGGCTGCTTCTTCCCTCGAAAACATCAGGGTCAGTCTTCCTGCCACGCCTCTCTCTGAGTCGGAGGGTGACTGCAGACAGTGTGAGTGGGCATCTGTATCTGCGGGAAATCCTCTCTCGGGAGCGCCCCACACACCCCTAAAGAAGGAGGGCTTCACTCAAGACTGGAACACTTCAGTGAATTGCACTTTGGTGATGCACTTTGGAGCTCCCCTTCCTGTGCCTGGTGTGGCTGTCACTGCCCGCACTTGACACTACTTCCTTTTCAAGCCCCATTACCCACTCGTAGACCTCATAGTTGTCCCTCAGGAAGATCACCAGTGATCCACAGACAGCATGCAGCACTTCCAGACTGAAAAGAAGAAAATGAATGTCCAGGTTCCTTCTCCTGTCATGGAAAGCAAAGGGATCATGTGTTCCAGCAGGCAGCAACTTGGTGGGGCACACTTTGTGTCTGGGGTCCCCATTGTCTGTGCAGAGCACCCCCTCTTGGCCAACACATAGAACATGCAGCAGGACCCAGAAAGAAATGTTTGCTCTCTGAGGACAAATCTTTGTTACCAGGATATAATCTAGTCCTCCCTAAATAACAAGAGAAGCTAAAGAAACAGAGAAGAGGCAGTGAGAGAAACAAAAAGCTATGAAAGGAAAGAGCATCATGCGATCATAGAAGTCAAGGAGGTAGAAGTGATTTGTTGTTGACACAGGAAGAAAAATCTGGTAGAATTCTGATCCTTACCAACAATTATTACATCAACCCTTTGCTTTAAACATGGTTTTGCTCCGCGTCAGCAATTTCCCTGGATCAAAAAAGCATGTGCAAAAACATCTCATCACCAAAGTATAAACCTGAAATGTGAAATCCAAATGCATATTACAATCAGACCAAAATATTTACATGATGTAAAACATTAAATAAATAAACCATTAGGATAGTCCTATTGAATTGAGCAAATGGAATCCAATAGAACAGCTGTTAATATTATCTTCGCCCATAAAGAGAAACCTTGATGACTCATTTAGAGCTTCATAAATTGTAGCCTTTTCCCTGCTTGGTATAAACAGAGTTTTGCCATCCAGCCTTCCATTTATTACATATTACCAGGCTCATACACATACTGTTACCAGCTGAAGACCTACCTGTGCCCATCTCCTGGATTTAGAAGCTTCCCAGGCCCCCCAAGGCACACACATCTCATCCACTAAAACCAGGCTGAAAAATGTAGGCATATGAGTTGCAATATAATTCTTCCTATTAATTTATTCATGGGCCCAATCAAGGATAGCATGCTTTTAATAGATATCTTACACATTTATGCATATATATTATGCATTATGGAAGGATCATAAGGAGGTTATTCTTAAGAGATAAACATTATCAAAACAATTTAAAGCTTTTGTGCATTCCTCAGCAATTGCATCCTTTTCCTTAGCCTGAGATCAGTATCTCTTTATATTGGCTTTATCTTCTTCATCCCATTGTCTTAGTAAAAATTCAGAAGGAACAGGTTCCAGCCTTGTTGTTCAGCACCAGGCCAGTGGACTGCTCCTTCCCTTGGCTTGCACTTCCCAAGGAGTCCTAAGTAAGAGAGCCCTGGTTGTGACCCCAGACCAGTGACATCTCCACCGCCAGGCAGGCACCTTGTCATGAGGAAGGAGAGAACTGCTGCATCATTCTTCTCTTTATGAGATTGGTCATTGTCATAGTTAGATAGGAAATATTCCCTAAAGAGCTTATTTATTGATGTTTAGAGCTTATGTAATTGAGTCATGAGGGTTTTTAATCCCAGCACGGGATAAATCCATTGTAATGGATTGATCTGGGTGGTGGCCTGGGTCTGTACAGTGTGGCTGGAGAGAGTTGGTCCCTGGGGCGGTGTGGCCTGGGAGATTATATATGGCCCCCCTCCATTCTGCGCTCGCTCTCTCTCTCTCTCTCTCTCTCTCTCTCTCTCTCTCTCTCTCTCTCTCTCTTGCTTTCAGCCTCCATGATATGAAGAGCACAGCCTATGTGCCCTCCCCCTCTCCTCCTCCCACCACCATGCCCTGAATCCCTGGCCACACGTGGATTGAACCCAAAACCATAAGAAAATAAATCTTCTTTCCTCAAAATTACATGGTCAATCTTTTAGATTATAACTATAAGACTTCTGACCAGAACAGTTATCTTAGAGTCTATTTCGCGTTGCTGTAACAGAAGGCCACAGACTAGGGGATTTGGAAAGATCCAAGATTTGTTTCTTACAATTTTGGAGTCTGAGAATTCTAAGATCAAAGGACTGGCATCTGGCAAGGACCTTGCTGCATCCTAACATGGTAGAAAGTAGGAAAAGAGAGCATGAGAGTGAGGGAGAGTAACAAGGGTAAAACCCACTCCCTCAATAACGACATTAACCCATTCATGAGTGCAAAGACCTCAATGCCTAATCACTTCTTATAGGCCCCGTCTCTCAACACTGTTATATTGGAAATTAAGTTCTCAGCGCATGAATTTGAAGCACACATTCAAACATAGTGTAGGTAATAGTGTAAAGGATGAGAGTCAATGGTAATCTTGTGTGTTTTAGTCTGAAACTGGGAAAAAAAGAACAGTGAAAACCTCTATCAGCTTCAATAAAAGTACTAATATCTCTTGACTGTCCAAAGACTATATTATTTAGCTTAGAGCATGCATGTACATAGACTTCATGAAGATGTATACTGTTTTTAGGGATTTAGAGATGAGAAGCCCAATCTAATGCCACAAAACCCTAAGCAATCTTTGCTATTTATTATATTATTCTGTAGAAATAAATTTTTACCAACAAACAAAGAAGCTGAAGACCAAAATAATGAACCAAAGTTTGAGAACTTAAAGATCTCAAGCTACAGCTTCTACATATAAATCTTTAAAACCTTAAATTCTTTGCTCTAACCATATAAGGCGAAGGCAGGAGCAGGATTCTTTGAGAAGGCATTGACCAGATGAATGCAAACAGAATTGTGCCTCCTTCAGCCTCCCACACTTTCTTGACAATGTGTGTGACAACCTAGTTAGAATCAGTAAAAATAAATACAATTTCTTATAATTGATACAACCACACTTCGGGAAAAATGGCATCTTCTAGGAAAATTAAACATGCACATTCAGCCTAGAATTTCCATATCCAGATAAGTACTCAGGCATATACCATAAGTATATGCACATAAGTTTTGCATAGCTAAGATTATGTAGAAGAATGTTCTTGGTAGCATTGTTTAGGAGAGCAAAAACTTAAAATTACCAAAGTATACAAACAGAAAACTAGATAAATTTTTTTAATGTTACACAAAACATAGAAAGGAAAAGAAATAAATGTAACTAAATAATATTTAAAGTGTGGTTCCACTTAGATAATGTTCAAACCTAGGCAAAAACTAAGCAGTACATTATTTAAGGTTACATACAATTATATAGAGAAAAACAATAAAAAATAAAAACAATAGAACAAGGCACTCAAAATGCATTATAGTGGCTACTTGGGGAATGAGGAAAGAGAAAGAAGTGATTTGGGAGTAGTAGGAACTGATAATTTTCTATTTCTTAAGTTGGGTGGTGAACATATAAGCTATTAGTCCTTAACTGTATATGTTATATGTACTCCTATATAAGTAAAATGGATTTCATACAAAGTAATTAAATTGAATATGCACATAAATTCTTGCTTAAGACATATACTAACAGGCTCTACTTCTAGGGAATCTGTTCCAGTAGATCTTGAAGGCAAGGGAGTATCTCGGGTTTAGATTCTTTTAATAAAATTCCAGGTGGACCTACAGGCAGTCCATGCAGATGCATGGTCTACTCTGTGAGAAATACTAGATGATTCTTCCTGAGTTATCAGTTTTTATATCAGAGGTCTACATACTCTTTTTTCAAATGAAATTTTATATAAAACTTCAAAGCATACAAAAGATCAAAGGAGAGGAGTTCCAGTTAGAGCTGGAAAGGAGGTCCTAAGACTTGTTTGACAGGAGCTTATCTCCTCCCACCACTGCAAGCTTGGAAGCAACTCCAGGATGTTGTAAGTTTATGATCAATGGCCAGTAAACCCTCAATGTCAACACATTTCTTTTTTTTTTTTTTTTTTTTTTTTTGCGGTACTGGGGATTGAACTCAGGGGCATTCTACCTCCGAGCTATACTCCCAGCCCTATTTTTTATTCTTTATTTTGAAACAGGGCCTCACTAAATTGCAGAAGGAACTCACTAGGTAGCTGAGGCTGGCCGTGAACCCAGATCCTCCAGTCTCAGCCTCCCAAATTCTGGGATTACAAGTGTGCACCGCCATGCCCGGCAACACATTTCTTAAAAAATAAGAAACTATGTAGGATTGGCTATCAGGCAAAGGTAAGCTAGGAAATAAACTTTTGATACATTTGAACTACAGTTTGTAATGTGTATGTTACTGTGATTTATATCCACATTATTTGCATGTGTGAAGGTACAATGTCTAGGACATAGTAGGAATGTGATAGAGTGTAAGCTGACCAGTACCTGATGTGTTCAGAACCACACATAAATTTGGGGTAAAATGGGATTTAAAGCAAAAGGCTTGCTACCCAGCGACTCTGAAATCTGAGTGCAATTTAAATCATAGTAATAGCCACAATTT
This sequence comes from Graphiurus murinus, assembly GCA_004027655.1. Classification (NCBI taxonomy): domain Eukaryota; kingdom Metazoa; phylum Chordata; class Mammalia; order Rodentia; family Gliridae; genus Graphiurus; species Graphiurus murinus. The sequence continues at coordinate 9,768 of PVLC010000233.1, read as the reverse complement.
CTTCCACTGAATGCTTCCAGGCAACACAAGTAATGGATTTGTTAAGTTACCCATGGCAAACCGCAGCACCCTGAACACCTGCTGAAAGACAGAATTTTCTAGTTACAAATGTGGTCGAACATGCTGTCTGGAGCAGATCTACTCGGCATGAAGCATGTAGCCAAAGCGAGAACGGACTGAAGGGAATATTCAAATAGGAAAAAATAGGTGGGTGGTTACATATTGGTGTAAATGGAACATGATGTAGAGAAATGTGTTCTTTCCTCTTGAATTTACATTTTGTACACAAATCCTATAATTAATACTTGGCCACAAGCAACACTTCATGAAATGGCTTTGGAGACAATTTGCGAGATTGTTGCCACATACAGAGCCCTCCCCATTAAATACTGGCCAAGGCTTATGGTATCTGTAATGGCATAGAGAACATGAAAGTTGGGTTTCTCGGTGAGATCCCTTCTCTTCCTAAGCCCATTGGTTTCTGTTGCTTCTCTTGGCCTTCATTCAAAGGAAGCTGGCATGGACCGTTGCCTAGCAACAGCATGCAGCACACTTTTCTGCTAGCCCAGAGAAACACTGCCTCTCTGGACTTTCTGCCATTCAGCATCATGGTTTTCTAAATGATGACAATCTCTCCAGAACTTTTCTTCCATCTCTTCGAGAAAATGCTTGAAGAAATCTATTTCAATACTCGGCCCTTCATTACAAACTACACTTTGCTTAACAAAGATCAGCAAAAAAAGACATCCATTGTCAACCCTCGAATTCTGATCCCTGACACAAGAATTTATAGAACCATATACCTTGTTGAAAATTGTAACATATTTTCTTTGAATGAATTATATCTGCTTAATGCCACCCACACATTAAACAAATGTCCAATTAATCTTTCTATGTGTCAACATATTACTGTTTAGGATGTAGCATCTTAACAAGGCAGATACTGTCCCTATCCTCAGGGAACTTATATGTCTGTTCTTTAATCTCCCTAGAGACTACAAAAACACTTTCCAAACTCTGCTGGATTCCAATGGAAAGGGAGATCCTATTTTTAACCCAATAAATATTTTAAGCCTAATTGGGATACGTAAAGTCACCTAGGTGGTCAGAGCCAGAGGAACCCAAGTAGGACATCCAAAAAATCAAGTTAGATGCCCAGGACTCCTATCTGCATGAGGCTCACAAAAATGGTCACCAGAGTTTTGAGACTCAGCATCATGTCACTGGATTAAGAGTCTTCAGTCAAAAATGAGAAAAGTTTCCAAAGGAAGTATATCTGAAAAGTCAGAAATAATCCACCAAAACATAGGAGAGAATTAAGGGAACTATTTTCAGGAACAAGCTCAAGGATACATAGAGAATGCACAGGGGCCTTCATCCAAACATCTTCTCACCCATTCTGTGAGAAAAAGGTTTTAAAACCCTCAGTGCAAGTAGGGCATAATAAATTCTTTGAAAATCCCAAAGAATTCGAGCTACTAAACAGCCACATTGCTTGGGCAGAAAATTCCTCCAACTTTAAAAAGAGCAAGACAAAGGTGCCAGTTACCACTTGAGAGTAAAAAATATTGACACAATTATGTCACAATAAGAACCACAGTTATTAATTAAAAGCATGAGCTACTAACACTCACAGTAAACAGGTGCCACTGAAGGATGGAGAAGAGAATTAGGGCCAAACACCTAGATTGTTCTAGTTTATTTTCACTAGAACTATATTGACAGATCTTGATTAGTGTCATCCTCAAGTTAATCTCCAAATGAACACGCCAACTATTAAAATTTTTCATAAAATAAACCTAACCCCCAAGAGTTCAGCTGCTCATGAAAATCTGGAAGGCATCTTTAGGGCCCTTTGTGGCAGATCAGAAGCCAATGAGATAATATTTCAAACTTTCAAGAAAGGGAGAAAGATTGTATCATGAAAAGATCTCTTTGAAAATATCCTAACCTGACTTGTATCCTCTTAATCCAGCTGGACACATGCTCCCCCAAATTTTTCAATTAAAAAATAAAAGAAGCAATGCAGAGTTCAGAAGCATTGTCCCCTTCAGAAACAAAACATAGATACAATGGAAAAATGATCTCATTCTACGTTTATATGATGAATAATTCCTGAAAAAGAAAGCAAGCTGTTGAAAGACGCAAAGGAGAAGACTTGTCTTATGTATACAGCTGTTTCCCCATTTGGGGTTTCCTTTACTTAAGTCACTTCTTGTTAAAGGTAAAACTTAGACCACACAACCATGTATTATTCTGTAGTGACTTACTTCAAAAAAGCTCAAGATTATCACATGTCCCCACGCCAAACTGGTGACCCACTTCAAATAGAACTTACTATATTCAGTGGGCCACCATTAGATTGAGGACTCTGAATTATTTTCCAAATCTTGTGTCAAAATCACATGCTTAGATAAAATTCCCCATTAACTGTATCATAGAAACATCTGGTCCTGAAAAACCACATGGATCCAGGACACAGAGCAGGTGCAACTGCAGACATGATCAGAACCACTGGACAAGGCATCATGGTGCCTCTCCTCCCTCCTCCTGGGCAGCCCATACTAACTACATTTCTTTGGATTGCGGAAAGTCATTGGGGCTAGATTAAGCAATAGCAAGTGAGGAAGGAAGGAAGGAAGGAAGGAAGGAAGGAAGGAAGGAAGGAAGGAAGGAAGGAAGGAAGGGAGGGAGGTAGGTGAGGAGGGAGGTGAGGAGAGGAGGAGGGCAGGGAGGGGAGGGGAGGAAAAGTGGTATATGCTAGAAAGATATTGGGGTATCTCACAGGGTTTGAAAGAAGAGTTAAACAACCAAGTTTCAGAAAGGAAGGCTCCAAGTCAACTCTGGCGCCCTTGGTTGCCTCTGCGTGGGAAGCTTGTCTCAAAGAGCTGCCATGAGTGGAAAACACTCCCCAGGCCTTGGTTCTGTCCACTCGGGCAGTGTGGAGCAGTTGCCCATTGCTTAACTTACTGGCCACTGCCACACAAACTTCAGAGTTCTCATCCCCAGCAGACCTCATACTTCCTCTCATTTTCAAATTGCAAGGCATGACAATGGAAATTTCCTCCTCTTTAAGGCCCCGTACAGTTCCATCTCCCTCACGCACTTAACCCATAGAGCAGACTTCAAAGTGCAGGAGTACTTGGGACCAGCAACCTCTGCAGAGTGAGCAGCGAGGCCCAGCCAAACACTCCTGCTGAGCTGTGCCTCCTGCCGGAGCCACTCTTTAATCGATACAGAATTATGTGGGTTTTCTAATATGAAAGTTACTGTATTTTTAAAAAATATGTTCCTGTCGGCCAGCATGGTGATGCACATCTGTAATCCCAGTACTTGGAAGGTGGTGACAGGAGGATCACAGGTTCAAAGTCAGCCTCAGCAACTTAGTGAGGCCTTCAGCAACTTACTGAGAGCCTATTTCAAAATAAAATATATAGACTGCCTCCTGGGTTCAATCCCCTGCACTAAAAAAAAAAAAAAAAAAAAAAAAAAAAAAAAAAAAAAAAAAAAAAAAAAAAAAAAAAAAAAAAAAAAAGAAATCCCACTGATTTGGCATTATTGGTGAAGATTTTTTTTCTGTAACCACAGCCCAGCCCCACATGAGGTTGAGAAGAGGGCTGTGACTCAGAAAAACCTCATATAGAACAAGTGAGCTTTCCTCAGCCCAGGAACTGTGGTAAGGTAGGAGAGGCAGGAGAGCAGGTTGGGGGTTCAGGTTGTCCCTACCACCCCCAGCCACACCAATCTGGTTAGTAAAGGCAAAAATAAAAGCCAGCGAGTATTCCTGCATTTACTGTTTGGGATTTGGAGAGGAGACAGCCCTACTGGGTAAGGAGAAACTCAGCCAGGGCCTGCGTTAGCTCCCAGCTGCCCTCAGCTCCTGCATCCCGTGGAGGCCGACAGAAGCTAGCGAACAGTGCTGGCTGAGAGCTTCAGAGGAAGAGCTATAGGACATGAGAGACAGGGCACTGGAGGGGAGTCACAGGCAAACCTCGGGAGAGGAGTGAGCAGGGCAGGAGGTCTGTGTCGGGAGCAGGAGCCCCAGGCCCGAGCAGCCAGGGAACAGACCCTGAGGTCAGCTGCTGGTGCCAGAGGGCTCCGTTGCTGCAGAGGCTGGCATAGGGACAGCGTATACATGCACACATGCGCACACCTCTTTTCTGATCTTATCCTACCAAACTTTACAGCCCGGTCCAGCCCACTGACCACCAGAGGCTATGAGTCCTCTACTTTCCATCCACAAGAGCTCTTCCTCACGTGGTCCCCGAGGGAAAGAGTCTGGTCTCCATCCCCACGCCTTTCTACTGCAGTCCTGCTTCGTGGGTCCTTTACCCTCTTGTCTGCATGACAAACTCACCTCTACAAGGTCTCACCTCCTATGGACTGGATGTTTGTGTCCCATTGAAATTCATGTTGAAAGCTAATGTGATGGTATTAGGAGGGGGAGCCCTCAGGATGGGATCTGTGTCCTTATAAGAGGAAAAGAGCTGTCCCTCTCTCTCTGCTCTCCACAATGTGAGGATACAAAGAGACGATCTCCCCCATCCCAATACAAGCCTATTGCAGCTTGGTATAGCAATCAGGACTGACCAAGCATCTCAGTCACTGACTTCTCATTTCTCTGTCTCTGTCTCTGTCTCTGTCTGTCTGTCTGTCTGTCTGTCTGTCTGTCTGTCTCTCTCTCTCTCTCTCTCTCTCCCTCTCTTTCTTCGCTTTTTTATTTTGAAATAGGCTCTCCCTAAGTTGCTGAAGCTGGCTTTGAACCTACGAACCCCCTGCATTAGCCTTCCAAGTATTGGGATTACAGGCCTGCTCCACTGCTACCAGCTTACGTTTCTGTATTTTCATTGCATCCTGTATATCTCTAGGGTACAATGAATCGGGTTTTGATTTTTAACTTTACTCCTCAAGAGCCTGCAAACTTCATGTTATTCATCTCTGGATTTCTAGCTGTGAGTACAGTACTTGGCTAAGAGTAGGTACTCATTGTCTGGTTAAGTGAATTTATAGAAATCAGCACAATAGAAACTGATCTTTCTGTTAGAAAGTCCAAACAATAAGGAATGCTTTTGTTAGGATGTACTTTATGCCAGGCACTAAACTATGTATTTTTAAGATATTTTTATCGGTGCATTATAGTCTCACGTCATAATGTAGTTGACAGTGATAATGACACACATGCACACAGCGCTTGGCGAGCTTTCCCCCAGTTCCCTCCCCACCGTGCATTTTTATGTGCAAAATCTCATTTCATCCTCTCCCCAACCCTACAGAGTGTGTTATGATTGTACAAATGAGCAATGCACAATCACAGAATAGAAAGTGAAAAGCCACCTCTTGTAGCTCCAACCAGAGGACTCGTCACAATACCAGAGCTTCTAAAGAGCTTTCAACAATATAGTCTGTTCCACGTACACAGATTAATAGGCAGTAAAGTATGACACCATGCACCACATAATTTATGCTTTATCATTAACAACTCTTCAATTGCTATAACTTAATAGGATCAATTCACATTAGCCACTTATATTTTCTGTCCTGGTGGGTGCAGGTCGGTAAGGAAGAGAACAGAAGGCCTGGTGTCAATATCCCCTACCTTGTCAGAGGCGGCAGTGTGATATATTAGTGGTTGAATTTCCATGTGACTCTGCTCAAAAGAAGAATATATGCTGTTGGAGTAAACTTCAGGGCAGTGACTGTGAGGAGTGAGGACAGGAGAGTGACTTCAGAAAAACCAAGTAAAACGTTTTTAATGATGGATATATTTTTAAATGAGATGAGCTTTCTCGGGCACTATTTGGGCATTTCTTTGAGATATCATGGCGAGCCTGACAAAGATTTTCCCTTCAACTTTGAGGCATTAGGAGGTTGTCAGAAAACACACTGTGGTGGTGAAGATCTGTTTTTGAAGTCACACAGAATTACCAATTAATGAGTTCTTATATTATTCGTTTGTAGCTGGGCACATTGGATGAGACTCAAGTACAAATTAACCCTGGTTTGTATATCATTAGTTCTAACTTCCAGAGACAAATCTGGTCCCACAGTCACCCACTCTGTCTGCTTTTATATTCTGGAAACCAAATAATTTCAATGAATAGGCCAATCATCAAAATCTTTAATTCTTCACAGATACCTTTCTTTTTAAATGCAGATGCATCAAATATTTTAAGCAGGGTGAAAATCATTTGGGCCGTCTGTCTGTAATAAACTCTCCTAGGAGGCAAATGCCCGCGTGCTGAGCCACGGTCAGGCATGGAACTGTAAAACCGATCACGAGCTCCTTTTTCTTTTTAACGTATTTTTAGCTGACACATAAAAAATATAGAAATTATACATACTAATGGAGTTCCATCTTATGTTTCAATACATGCATATACTGTGTAATATGTGAATCAGCTTAAGCATATTTATCTCCTCAAACATTTATCATTTCTATATGGTAAAACCTCCAAAATTCTTTCTTTTGCTTATTTGAAATATACAGTACATTACTGTTATCTATAGCCACTACCCTGTCCAATAGCATACAGAACTCCTTGTCCCTATCTAACTGTAACTTAATGCCTCTTGATCAACATTTCCCCACCCTTCCTTCACCCCCACTCTTCCTGAACTCTGAAAACCACCATTCTACCTTCTACTTCTATAAGATCAAATTTTTTAGATTCCACACGTGAGTGAGACTCTGAGGTATGTGTCTTGTTGTGCCTGACTTATTTCACTTAATATAATGATCTCTCGTTCCATCCCTGTTGTCGCAAATGACAGGATTCCATTCTTTTCTATGGCTAAATAGTATTCCATTGTATAGATATACCACATTTTCTTTATCTATTCATCAGTTGATGAACACTTGTTGTTTCCATTTCTTGGCTATTATGAATAGTGCTACAGTGAGCAGAGGAGTGCAGATGTCTCTTCAATATATTGATTTCATTTCCTTTGGATGTATATCCAGTAGAGATTGCTAGATCATATGGTATTTCTATTTTTAATTTTTTGAGGAACCTGCATACTGCTTACCAAATAGGTGTGCTAATTTACATTCCCAGCAACAGTGTAAAAGGATTCCCTTGCATCCTCATCAGCACTTGCTATCTTTAGTCTTTCAGATAATAGCCATTCTTACTGGAGTGAGGTGATAAGTCATTGTGGATAAAGAAAATTTGGTATATATACACCATGTATATGTGTGTGTGTGCATGTATCACAATTACCACATTTTATAAGCGATGCAATATTATTCAGCCTAAAAAAGGAAAATAATCTGCCCATTGGTGACAACATAGATGAAGCTAGAGGACTAACTGAAATAAGCCAGACACAGAAAGAAGAGTACATGTTGTCACATAGATGTGCAATGTTAAAAATCCAATTATGTAGAATCAGAAGTGGAACAGTGGTAGCAGAGCAGGGAGGCGAGGAAATTGGGAGATGTTGGTCACAAGGTCCAAAGTTGTAGTTATGTAGTATGAATGAGGCTAGAGGGCTAAGGTGCAGCACAATGCTTATACTTAATAATTCGGTGTGTGTATATATGAAATTTGCCAGGAGAGTAGATTTCAGATACCTTCACCACAAACTGTGAGGAAATGGATATACAGATTTGCTTGACTATCATAATCTAAGTATATGCATATCAAAATATCATGTTTTACACAAGAATTTTAGACAAGAATGTTATCTAAAATTAGCAAGGGACTTATATATGTCAGCTCAGATCACTGCATTATTGATAAAAATCATCCAAATTGTATTTTTAGGTAAAACACAAGGACAAGAGTGTTATATGACAAAGTCAGGTAAAGTAGAAAGTGAAAAGAAAAAGTCCAAGAATTCTTCAGCAACATCTATAAGCCATAAATTTCTGAAGAATATACTACATGAGATTTTGATTTTATAAATGAAGCTCTTTGATCCCATTTTCCAACCATCAAAGGAAAAATCTTATTGAAATACCAATTAAAGTACAAAGTTAGACATTTACTGAAAAGCATACAGTTAAAATTAGTTTCAACTAATGGAAATCCAGCAAATCATTTGTGATCTGGTAACCCTGTTGAAACAGCATAAAACTTAATATGTATATAAATTAGTGATATTAGAATAAGGAAGGACTTAGAAGTGGTATTTTGCTTTAAGATTCCATTACAAATTCCTATTTTCTACAACACAACTGTAGATACTAGGGGACTGGTGTTAAAGCTTGCTTTGTTTTTTGTTTTTGTTTTCCCAGAAATGACATCATAACACATTCAGAACACTCTCTTAGAAACAATTTGTTCTTTCAACAAATATTTATTGAGTTCCTCTGAAGTACACAGGATTGCACACATTTTGGAAGCCTAAGGCACATGACAAAGACCTGGCAAAGCACATGATCTATGGATATATATATACACATATATATATAATATGCCGCATGGGAGTAATAACACAAGATCACATATGGTTCAACCCCAATATCAACTCTACTGACAACTTGTGCCATGAGAATTTCTAAGAAGAATAGCTCAGTAGCTCTTTCCTTGGAGGTCCAAGACTTTGGAAGAAACTCTATGTACCAAAAAACTCAAGATAAGATATTATACTCCCCAGATGCCCCTAATCCCTTTTCTCTGCCCCAGGTCTCCCAAGGCCCATTTTAAAATGATAAAACAAATATTTCTTTCCAAGGCACATATTCTTTAAAAAATTCTCACTTCTCAGCATCGTGTGATAAGCTAGCTAACATTCATTTCAAAGAGCTTCATTGATAAAATCCATAATGCTGAAGTAAAAGGTTTTTCCCAGAAGCAACATGAACAACAAAAAAGTCTAGAACTTTATTCAAGCTGTCATTTCTGAAGGAGCTCACAGATCAACTGTTGTATGCCTCGCCTACTGAGAATGGCGGTAAGGTAAGGCGGCACGTTTCCCCGAAATGGTAATGAAGTGCAGCCAAAATAGAGATAATTATTTTAATTAATGGTAATGATTTTAACGGTTGAACATTTTAACTAATTAATTATGATTGATTGCTTGTTACTAATCAAGGAATATGATTCAAAGTTGTAATTGAAAAACTAGGAGCAATAGGTTCCACTGAGAGCTATCACAACCCCACTGAGATCAGAGGCATTTTTTTTTTTTGCCTCTAAAATCGAATTCTGAATCACTCCAGCCATTTTTCTTTCATATAATCCTTAAGATAAACTGGTAGGATATTGGTGTTAATTGGATATTTAGGATCCTTTGTGAGAAATGAAGGCAAAACATAAAATGGGAATACATTTGAAGAAATGCATATATTATTTTTATAGCTATAATTTAATACCATATTATTCATCTAAATTTTATTATTTTCATGTTCAAGTCTAAGTTTAGCTTTCTTTCTTTAAATGAAAACTTTTAATACAAGAAGCTACTCAGACTACTTAGACAATGTGGAACTTATTTTAATAATGATATTGGTTGGGAATTTGTTTTTCACATAATTTATATGTAGGATTTTGGATATTATGGTGAAACCTTTTAAAATATGACAAGCTAAAAATATCATATAGAGAACTCCCAAGACCAGTGAGATAAATTTCTTTTCCCTCTGCAGCCTATTCTTTTTTTTTTTTTTTAATTTTTTATTGTAGTAATTCGTGCAATATAGCATACATCTTTGTTAAGTACGAGTTGTTAACAACATATTTGCACACAATTCTCATTTGACCCCTTCCCCAATTCCCACCCCAATCCCCTCCCCCTCCCTCCCCCTCAGGTTCACTTCAGTGA
>PVLC010000232.1:103384-258982 GCA_004027655.1 Graphiurus murinus | reverse complement strand
GCATTCGGGAGGCTGAGACCGGAGGATCCGGGTTCGCGGCCAGCCTCAGCTACCTAGTGAGGCACTCCGCAACTTAGTGAGACTCGGTTTCAAAATAAAGAATAAAAAAAAATGGGGCTGGGGGTATAGCTCGGAGGTAGAATGCCCCTGAGTTCAATCCCCAGTACCGCCAAAAAAAAAAAAAAAAAAAAAAAAAAATATGTATACAACCAAATAAAAAGGTATAGATACCTGGCTACTTTATTCCTTAATATATTAAGTCCCCTAAATATGCAACAATATGGATAGACCTTGAAGAAAGTCTGCTAAATCAATTAAGCCATGTATAGAAAGACAGTTTTTTATGGTTCTGATGTGAAATCTAAACATGAGTTGAGCTCAAGTAAGCAGAGGATAGAATGGTGGTTGCCAGAGACTGGGCATTAGGGAAATGGGAAGATGTTGGTCAAAGGGTACAAACTTCCAGTTATGTGATGAAGATGTTCTGCGGATCTAATATGCAACAGAGTGAATTTAGTTATACTGTATTGTGTACTTAAAATTTGCTATGGAAGTAGGTCTTGAGCCTTTCCTCATACATGAAAAGGTAACTAGTTGAGGTGACATCTGTGTTAATCATGGTAATCACTATATAATGTGTACATACCTCTGCTGTTACGTTGTTCTCCTAATATGTCAAATATACCTCAGTAAAGCTGAGGGAAAACGAAAACCAGTGGGGAGAAAATAAATTGTGACCTAAATTTTGACATGGTTAATACATTTGCTTCCTTTCAGCTCAAAGGTTTATCTTTCCAAATGTTTACTTTATTTTCTGTTTATCTCCATTCATTCTGCTTGTTAAAAATCATTTGTTAATTTCAACATGATCATAGGATTTGCTGCCTCACTCATTGCTGACAAGGTTTTTCCCCTTTCCTAACACTTCCTTGCCCCCTGTTAAATTTGCAGCATATGGACAGTGGCATCTTCAGAATGTTCCTTGTCATTCCTTGTCACGTGTGGGTGACAGAAGAATATATTAATGTTTCCAACTTAATTATTTTTTACCTCCTTATAGGACTCAACATATTATAAAGAGACTGGCTCAATTTTAACTGTGGAGGCATCAAAAAGAACAAGTTCTAAATAAGATCCTTCTGTAGAATGCAGCATATTTTAATTGTATCTCCATCTTGTAGAACACCATTTCCAAGACACATCACTAGCAGTACATATGCTTGGCATGTATGGTATAATATTGCTTCCCCCATCCTCTCTTCTTTGAAAAAAAAAATATCTATCTATCTATCTATCTATCTATCTATCTATCTATCTATCTATGTAGGGTACATATGTTTTGCGATCCTTGGGCACATGTGTACTGGGCCCGTAAAGTGACACAACAAAAGCAGACGCTTGAAGCTGTTAGATTTTGTCCTTGTAAATGACATGGTACAAATGCATTCAGTGGATTTATACATGTTCACCATGACAGCAATCTTTTACTGAAAGTGCAAAAGCCTCCGACAGTTCTGATCGCAACAAAGGTGGCTGCTGGGAGGCAGTGCCCTTGCCAGGGCGGCACGTTCTTCGGCTGTGTTCTCAAGATGCATTTGTTACTGGAGTCTCAGCTTTGCATTGCTTGTGATCTTGTCTTCGCATTCTGTTTCCAGAATACATCAGTTTTCATGTTTCTTTGGCTTTTTCTCAAGATTTATGAAGGGGGGTGGGATTTAGCTTTTTTTTTTTCCCCCTGGCAAGTAGCAAAGACTGAGTTCTCTCATCAATAATTGTAAAGTAACTAGAAATTGATCCATGCCAGCTGTAAATCCATCCATGCATTTCTATTAAAGTCCATCATGAGAAAGCTGTACAAAAGACCTTCTGTTTCCCTGTCACCAAAGACAGAATGAAACCAAGTAACAGGCAGCTGTGTTAAGGGAATGCTCTTATGGTGTTTTGGTTTGATACAAGGCTTTGGAGTTATTTCTCTGCATTTGCAGTGCATATTTTGTATAAGTCTGAAAAAGTTTCTCATTCACGGTCACAACCTAATTTGGGAATTAGAGCTCATTTTGCTCTTAGGTGGAAGAGTGATATGTTTTGATACTTCTGCCAGGTCATATCTCTTCCAAAATATACTTTTCACTGATTTAGCATGACCCCTATTTCTTCTCTATTTGGTGTAAAATTCCTATTTTCCCTTTCTTTCAAGATAGAATTAAGGAAGGAAAGTGCAATGGCATTTAATTTGACAACCCTGCCACTGACATACACATGTTGCCTAGGAAAAAGTGATGCTAGATGATAATTGAGAAATCGGTACATACCTTCTCTTCCTTTCCCAGTTATCCCCATAATATCTCTTAGTTTGTCCAATTGCCGCCTGTCACTATGGGGATGTTAAAAGTCCTAAAGGCTCTCACAGGCTGGGATATTTTTATTTTGGGCTTATGGACTGTAATGAAATACTTACACTTAAATAACTTAGAAATAAGAAAGTAAATGTTTCTTGTGACCAAGCTCAAAACATACCGAGTGGCTTCTGAGAAAGAATTGGCTGTTAGGAATTCGAATGTATTCATATGTCTAAAGAAAGAATGAAGTACTCCTTATTTCAGTATTGAAAGTTTTAAGATTATTTAATGCATGAGACATATTTGCAGTATGATGTTGACTATTATAAATATTTGCAGTATGATGTTGACTATTATAAACATCAGGATACTCTTTAATATCTACATATGTGCATAGACAGGAAGCTTAGTAGTACAATTTAATTTGCAGTTTGATTTTTCTTATACTTTTAAGAACATATTTTGTGTTGTCTGGAATCTCTAAAATTTGAATTTATAAACAGTGATTGTGTCTTCCTCCCTTCCTCAGCCTAACAACTGTCTGGCCCTACTATGTGTACGCATCTTGTGGAGGTTCTCGTAGCAAGCTGTTTTCACCTGGTGCCATCACACATAAATGTCATAAATCTTATCAAATAACCCCCAGTTATGCTTTGCCTTTCCATATACATTGTCTGTAGAAAGAGCATGTCTTGGAGGGAGGTCCCATATGTCTGTTTTTCTTGGCAGATGTAATTCTTATTTTAAAGTGATAATTTAGCTTTTGAGTTGATTTGTAGTTCTCTGCAAACTTCTGAGCCTGTTGACAAACTGGGCTTTTAAATGTGCAGTACTGAGTTCACCCACATTCAATAGTTCTTTACCCAGGGCCTTCCTTATTCTCTGGAACCCGATGTTGTTCCCAGTAGCAGCCCCTGAGCCATAATGCCACATGGTTTTTTCTTCTTTAGAACTTTATTGAAGAAGGGGAATTGAGAGGTGTGCTCCCCATGTGGTGACCAGATGCCCCATCCTGTGAGAGCTCATCATGTGAGAACTCAGCAGAGCCCAGGACCTGCTGTTTTAGGGCTCTGGCTCCTGACGCTCCATTTTCTTGGAGTCCATTCAACCCTGGAAGAGATGGCAGCACACTTTGCATACTTGAAGAGCTCTTAGAACAGCCTGTCTAACCTCCTTCCTTCTACTTGTGAAGGAAGAGGTCTGGGGCTCCCAGGAATAAAGCCAGAGATGGAGCAGCAACCAGATCTCTGGATTTCCCGTCTAGGGTATTTTCAGTCTTCCCCTGGGTGCTTTCCAGATGGACTCCAACATTACTGGCCAGAGAACAAAAGGCCAGGGTTCGTTCTCCCTGTTTGGACTGATGTGAGACTAGAAGTTGCACTAGGTGTGGAAAGCCCCCTTGCTGTGTAAGCCAGGTACACAGAAGGCATTTGGAATGGATGACTTTTCAACAGAGATATGGGGCTCTGTGTTTGCTTTTGTTTAATGCATCTGCTGTTCTCTGCCTCTTTTAATACTTTCTCAGCTGTGCTTCCTATCATCTACCTGCCTCATTACCTAAGAGCCTCACGCGGCTGGGCAAAGGTTAACGTTATAACTTTTTAGATAGTACTTCTGGTGACCTGTACCATAATCTCTCTTAAATGATGGGGAAACGACCTACCTTTTTTTTGTGTGTGTGTGTGTGTGGTACTGGGGATTGAACCCAGGGGCATTCTAGCCCTGAGCTATACCCCAAGTCCTATTTTTTGTTCTTTATTTTGAAACATGGTCTCACTAAGTTGTGGAGAACCTCACTAGGTAGCTGAGGCTGGCCTTGAATCCAGATCCTCCTGTCTCAGCCTCCCAAGTACCCTACATTGTACAGTGTTCTTCAAGGGCACTATTATAGTAAGCGAGATAATGAGTAAATGTCCCCAGCCTCTGTCTGTTCTTTCCTTGAAACACAGGCAGAAATATGGTCACTAAATACAGAGAATTATGATCATTGGTAAACCTTATTGTATGATTAAGACATTATATTGTACTTGTATAGAATAATAGTAAAGTTCATAATTTATAACATGGCTTACCTATTATAATGAATTCTCATTAATTTAGCAAAAATGCACTTCTTTCTCTTTGTGTATTTGTGTATGTATTTCTGTTAACCTAAGAATTATTTATCATACTATATGCCAGACTTTGTGGTTATATGCTGAGGATACATGCATAAAATATCCTTGCCCTAATAGAGCTTTTTTTTTTGTGGTATTGGGGATTGAACTCAGGGGCATTCTATCTCCTAGCTACACCCCACCCCTATTTTTTATTCTTTATTTTCAAACAGGGTCTCACTAAGTTGCAGAGGGCCTCACTAAGTAGCTGAGACTGGCTGCGAACCCGGATCCTCTGGTCTCAGCCCCCTGAGTAGTGGGATTACAAGCGTGCGCCACCACGCCCGGCTTAGAGCTTATATTTTACAGGAGGGATTGGTATATGCCATGTTAATACTAATGCATCAACTACCCAAGAAATAGTGAGAATGGGGTGATAGGCTAATTCTAAAGAATTAAAAAAGTTCACATAATACTTAGTGCTGTAATTCACATTTTTGACCATTGTTTTATACCACTTTAAACCTATAGAATGATTTATAATTACTCAGGGCACTTTTATATTTAATTGTGAATGTTTTGACATTGAGTCAGAGGACAGTATTTTTGAAAATATTCTTTAAAACTACAAGATAGTATAATCTTAACAAATATAGATAAATCTATATTATTCAGGTTCTCCAGAGAAGTAGAACCAATAGGGAGTGTGTGTGTGTGTGTGTGTGTGTGTGTGTGTGTGTGTGTGTGTAAGAGAGCTTGAGAGTGACTGAGATTTATTTTAAGGAATTGCTGAATTGCCTTCCGAGGTTGTGGGGACTGTCAAGTCTGAGCTTTCCAGGGCAGGCTGACAAGTTAGCTATGCAGGGAGGAGTTGCTGTTTCGGTCCTGAGTGGGAATGCAATCTGTAGGCTGAATTCCTATTTCCATAGGGGACCTTATTGTTTTTCTCCAAAGACCTTCAACTGATTGTATGAAACCTGACAAACAGCCTTTCCTTTGACCAAAATTTTAGTCATGCTTCTCTGAGTCCTTTCTGACCTGGCTGACTTAGGGTTTCCCTCTCTGTTCTTGTAGGGTGCAATTTGAGCAAGAATCCTGCTAAGTCAGTTTAAGGGGAAATATCCCAACCTCAGTATCTGGCCACTTGATATCTGATCACCTTGGCCTACCTTCAGCAATCATCTATCAAGTTGGTTTCTCCAGAAACCTCCTTATCTTTGATGTTCCCTTTTAGAAATTTTCTCTCGACCAGCCCCTCCTTGCTTTTTGGTTGTAAGTTCTCACTTGTTCTTGTTGGAGGTTTAATGGAGTCCAGTCTCTCCTACTGCAAGATCTTCTTGCATAGGGGTCTTTGTACTTACCTACCTAATTTAATATGTATTATTAGATAAACAGGTTAATTTTACTAATTAACCTCTTTTACTTGAAGTCTGCTGGTTTAAATGTTAATCACACGCTCCCCCCAAAATAAGGGAAAAAAAAAAAAAAAGACCTTCACAGCCATAGCTTGATTCTTGATTGGTGTTTCACCAAACATCTGGACAGCCATAGTCTAGCCAAGTTGACACATTAAATGAACTGTGGCAGTGTGTGTGTTTACTTTCTTAATGAAAAACCTAGGAAGCAATTTTTGCCCTGCCTTCTAAGTGATGTAGAAAGCCAAGCAATCACATTAGTGGCATGCACACCAATGGCTGCAGGATGTGGAGGCATTTTCATGTCAAAAACCACGAGTGTGGGTCTTTTTTTGCAAAGGTGGGGAAGAATAGTAATCATTGAGAAATGTCAGTCTCCCCTCCCCTCTCTTACACACACACACACACACACACACACACACACACACACACTCATTTATGTACTGAGGGGAAGAGTATCCTTCACAGCTTGAAGTTGCTTGAGATTTCCCTGTGCACACAGTGTGATAGTTTGGGACCTGTGGCTTAACTGCGCTTAGTCCACAGTCCTGTCTAGAGAAGGGCCTTTGCTGACTCCTCCCTAGTTGCAGTTACCATTTTTTGATGGCTTTCTGCTTTGCATTCCCTTGATGTTTTTGCCAGGGAGAGGAAAGCCTGTCCCCAACATATTACATATCTCTATTCCATAAGAATTTTGTGTAGGACAAAGGGCATGCAGCTGAGTATTTATGTTATAGGTGATGTGAGGTTAAAGTTGTGCTTTAAGCAAGTAAGACCAACGTTGATCTCTTTTGTCAAGTGTGTGGAAGTACAGAGGAACCCAGGCAGGCCGATCGAGAGGGAGGTCTGCTACACAACAGAATGGAGATTCAGCTTGACTTTGCTTCTAAGTAGCCATGACTGCTGCTACCCTGGTGAGTTTTCTGGTCAGGACTTTGTAGGATGTAGGGAGCTGAACCCTGTGAGCCACTGAGCCTGGAGTTGTGGGCTCCTCTTGCCTCTTAACATTGTACAATCCCTTTATTTGTTGGGATGCAGCAAGTGGCACAGGAGAGGGCTGTGGTGGCACCATGTTGGCATTGTCAAACTGTATTTCTCCAAAATACCCCTTCTCTAAAATTTATTTCTGGGTGATTGCCTCAGGATAACCCTGGCCCTGTCTGTCAGTAGAGGGTGTGGATTCTGTCAGATCTGCTGGCTCCCGCTGGGTTTTCCTATGCTGCAGGCCAGCAAATATTGTGAGTATCGTGGTTGTAATCTTCCTCTTGAAACAGCAGAGCTGTGTGATAGGACATAGCTGACACCATGTTGCCATGCCTTGATTTATTCAGTTGAGTAACAACACATGCTTATTAACCCAAGGGTTTTATGCATGCCCCCTGTGCCAGCTGTTATATTCTGTAAGGGGAAGGGGGAGAGAAGTGAGAGACACAGATGGAGCATAGACCTTGCTTCTAAGAAGCTTAGAGTGGCTATAATACACACCTCCATCTTTAAAATAAGACCAACTCATTAGTGCTTCCTGATTAGGAGGTAGTCTTAGCCTGCCTCTTTAACCCTCTCATGCTGTTCCCTTGGCCCAGAATATGCCTCTCTGCCTTCCTATTTCACTTCTCAATCTCTCATTTAAGATTTGCCTTTCATTTCAAAGCACAGCATAAACATCTCCTTCTTTGTAAAGCATTCCTGATTTTCTAATTGAGAAATGATCGTGACCATCTCCTTATTTCCAAAGCCCATTGTTGATAGCTCTTATTACTAGGACTACCATGTAGTTTATCATCCAAACCTGAAAGGTGAAAGGAGACACTCTCTTGCCTGGAATGTTCAGGCAAAACAGGACACATGATCACCATATTTATGACCTTTTCCCCCATTAGAGTATAGTCTGATCAAGTATGTGTGCATCTCTCAGTTGAAGATTTGAGTTCCATTGTTCAGGTAGGAGAGGCAGAAAATGACCAAGCCATTTATACTTGCATATCCATACTGAATTTACTTTCAGTAGGAGCTCGCAACTGCTTGCTGAGTGGGATTTTTGCTATTCACAGTCAGAAGTTGAGCTGTACTGCTGGGACCCCCAGGATAGCTGGCAGAGAGGAGGGGACCACTCTGGATAGGCAGAGTGGGGGCCAAGGAGACTCAACTGTGCTGTGGCTTTTTAGGTTGTGTCATAATCTAGATCTTGGGGGAGTGGCATTTTGGACCCATTCTGGTCTGCTGTGGTCAACCAGATGTCTGTTTGCAGAGTTTGTACAGGAAGGCAGGGAGTCCTCAGGAGCAGTCTGGAAGGTGGTGTAACTGGTTCCTGAGGGATCCATCTGCATGGACACAGGAGCTCAGCTGAGGTAAGGAGCACAGCCTCCTCTAAGGCAGGCAGGAGGTAGGCAGGTGATGGGCCGTTTCTATGTGCTGCAGTTGGTATCTTCACGTGCCTTTATTAAGTCTGAACACCTCCTGGCTATCTATTAAACTCCTTGCATTCAAGAAGGTTATAATCACTTAGGTTACTGCTAAAAATTATATAGGTAGAGGCCTCTTTAAGATTCTTTTTATAGACTAGATGTCACTGAGGAATTTCCATGATGAAGAGCCTCAATGACATTAGTTCATGGGCTTTTACATATAAATGAAGGGCTTGGCATTTAAACAGTCCATTTCACTGGTCAGAGTAGGCAGCCATTTGTATAATGAAGTGAGGTATTGAATATAATATTGAGTTTATTACTCCATGTTTCTAAAATAAGTAAATAATGGGTACCTTGACTTCCACTTTATAGACGACTATAAGAGACCTCTTTAGAGCGCCTCAAAGGTCTTTCTAAAGGTGGAGTATTTTACTGCCACCTCCCCTGTTGTCATTATTCTTTAGTGTCAAAGGGCCAACTCCCATTGAAAGGGGACGTTTAAAATCTTTTCGCGAGTAATGAGCATTTTTTTTACTGCAGTCTATAATTTGACTCCATTGGCAAATTGTTAGTGCAAACTTTTAAGCCTAGGGTTTTATAACACTTTTTGTCAGACACCTATGATCAGCAAACTCCATATAGCCTAAGTTTATTGTATTTGCTGTGAAAGTGAACTTCTCATCTATCCATTCAGGGCTGGTTTGAGTGCTTTCCCTTCTGTAGTTAAAAACCTTTTAGGCCTGGTATTATGTTCCTGGAGAGGATTGTTTAGTGTTTAATTCTTTGCTGCACTTACCGTCCTTCACTTGCTCTTGTAAAGTCTGGAGTCAACCTTTAAAGTTGTGAGTTTTGTGTCTACTTCATGTTCTCCACCAACCATAGGTGCTAAAGGAAGAGTTGTGTAATTCTAGAATGGAAGTTCCCAAGTCTATCTGGTCATTAAAGTCCCCTGTCAAGCTATTACACATTACAAATGCCCCAGTCGACTCAGACTTACAGGTTGAAAGTAGGCATGTGTATTTTTCAAATACCCACTTGTAATGCTCAACCCTTGATGTGAACAACTGATTGAGGGCATGGAGGAAGCAATGCATCACCTTCCTCCTGGTGATAGGGAGGCTTTGATGTTGCCTAGCAAGGCCATTTGTCAGTGCCAAGGCCTCCGTGCCTATAAACACTCTCTAGCTTCCTCTCCATCAGAGGATTATAAAATCTATACTGAACATGTTGTATAGCAGTCATAGTCTTCATATTTTCATAAGGAAAGTATCTCCACTCTATTCCCTCTCCCTTGGTACCCACTGTTACCTGATCTTAGAGAAAAGACCTCTGGCCTTAGAACACCTGGCTTGTGGGCTCTATAAAGTAGGAACTGGTGATACTTAGTCAAGTCACCTCACTCATCTGAACTTCAGTGTCTTGTTTTCAAAAATCAGGATAATATTTTTCTTAGAGCTTCCTTGATACAATTGAAATGAGCTAATGTATAGGCAAGCGCTTTGAGGACATGCACTGCCTTATGTCTTGATATAAACATCTCACACATATTTTTGCACAGTTGCTGAATCAGTGTTCCTCATTAAATGGGTGAACAACAAATTTGTTTGACAAGTTTTAGAAAGAAGATTGTGAGAGCAATGATGTGTTTCTATTACTTCTTTCTAAATTCTTTTTTTGTTTCCCCCTTCCTGCACCTCTTGATAAGGCATGGGGTTCTTCCCTTGCTTCATTCCCAGGACTCAGGACCCAGGACTTCTTTTGTATGCAGTTCCTATCTTCTGTTGGAGGCCCACCAGTCAGGAAGCATGTAGAGCTTCCTCCTTGGCCTTTTCAATGGTTTAATTCTAGTCACGTTGTTAAAACAATATTTCACTACTTCTGATTTTCCTAATTATCATGCAGATAAACAGTGGGGATCATGACATTAGAATAAGTGTGTGGCTTATGATTTTTGCCTCAGAAAGAGAAACTCTTGCTGTTTTTCTCCCCCCTTGAGCAACACAGCAGTAATAAACGAGCAAGTCCAGAGTACTTTATGATAGATAGTTAATGGTGCTGTGCCTCAGCCAACAGGCCTGTTTCCACAGCATCTGTCACAATTCAGAGTCATTAGCATACCTTTAATGGTTTCTTTTCAAAATAATTTCTACTAGGGCATTTAGAATGCATCAAGGAAAAATATTGAGTTGTAGCAATGAGGAATTTTAAATGTAGACAAATGGTTTTCATTCCCTCAGATGTAATTTTGATAAAACTGAAACCACATAGCAACGTATTATAGAGTATAACATATTTGACAGCATTTAATATACTATCGGAGAATTATTTTTTTCAGGCATTCTAAGATAGTTAATTAAATTTTTTTAAATAAAAAAATAATTTAACAAATTAAAAAGAAAATTGCTGTGTTTCTCAGTACCCTTAACTCCATGACAGGCCTTCTCCTGGTCTTATTGGATGCTCATTGGCTGTCTTTCACACTGGTCTGTGATCAGTCATGGAATTGATGTGATTCTCATCTTGTAAGATGAAAAATGCTTTGTAGGATATAGGTCATTTTTACATGATACTGGTAAATGTTTGCATATTTAGTCATGAGGAAATCTTTGCATAAACAAATTAAGAAGTTGTACCCTTTTATCAAGGGTAGTTGCTAGAAGGTCTATATTAGATATTTAAAGATGAGTGCATTTAAAGTAACTTATTTTGTTTAAAAACAAAATGACCATTTTCACATTTATAATGTGAAGCCAGTGGGTACTTTTAATGTGTATCCAAAGCTATTTGAATAATGAGTCCTTATGTTTGCAGAGGATACTGTCTTACCTATATTATTTCATACTTACTGTTTACACCAGGATTGTGGACTGAGTATGCACAATATCCCATCCTGGCACAGAGTATCCCATCTTCCAAAATGAGATTGAGAATTTCTAAGAGGAAAGCTACTGTGTTGTGTTTGTATAGCCCACACTTTGCAAGGCCAGGACTTCTGACTTGCTAATTTTTTAACCCCTTCTGTTTAATGTTATTTTAGCCAATAGTACAGTTCCCACACAAGACTTCCATCCCTTTTTTGAGAGACTTTTTTTCTCTTTATTCTTTTCTTGGTGCTTGGGAAGCAAAGACTTTGCTTTTCACATATCCTAATACATGTATTATTATATTTATGGGCTGATACTGGTTTTTATTTGTTTGAAATGTTGTCACTATATGGGGTGATTTATTCATTACAGTCAGTTTTTTGTGGTTTTGGTACTGGGTTTGAACCTAGGGGCATTTTACCTCTGAGCTAAACCCCCAGCCCTTTTTATCTATTATTTTGAAACAGGGTCTCACTAAGTTGCTGAGGCTGGCCTTAAAGCTATAATCCTCCTGTTTCAGCTTCCAGAGTACTGAGATTACAGTTGTGTGCCACTACTCCGCCCTCCCTTTTTAAATTGTTGATTGTTTAAAGTTTAGAATTAGTTCATTAAATTGGGAAAATGTGTTTCCCACTTCTAAGGAACATCTCATTTATTTTTACATTCTAGAACAATTACTATTATGGTACTTAGGCAAATAAATATAGGCTGATAAGATGGAACTCATGATTTTAAATATTATGTTCATGATTTTAAATATTATGACCCATTCTCAGAGTCTAAGAAAGCTTAGTATCATGTCCTTGTCTCAGGTAAAAGGGCAGAGGCAGGATGAGGGGATGGAGGAGCATGCCCCTCTCTTTTATGAGACCTACTGGAAAGGGGGTGTATCATTTTCCTTCATGTTCTGCGCATGCCCAGCATCAAGAATAGCCAAGGAAATGTTTTTTCTAAGATGATAATGAGCCCTGCTAAAAGTCAGAGGTCTTATTGATGAGGGCAAGAGGGATATTATGAAGAGTTAACGTCTGTCACGAGTACATGGTCTTTAAAACTGACATTTGAGCTTTCTGATGCAAAGCCAATTTTAAAAAGTATTTAGATATTTAATATTTCTTGACAACTCCTTTACAATTATAATCATATTGACTTTTTGATTACATATATTCATTTGGAAACAACAAATACTATTATTTTCCTAGATATTGTGGTGCTAAAAAGTTGTCAGTAAAATCTAGAATCTTAAATAAGTTTTGAAAAGGGGTGATGGACCAAATGGAATTCTAATTACAGTACTTGATTTCAACACATTTCTCTTTCATTTGAATCCTTCAAGGGAAAAGTGAAAAGCAACATTATCCTTGAGAAATTCTCTTTCAGCGTCTAAGCAGCCGTTTTTAATTACAGAAAATGTCTTCAAAATCTGTTTTACCATTTTAAAGTTTTAGCTGTGAGAAAGTCAATTGTCAGTGGTGTAATGAAAGAAAAAAAATCCTAAATGAAAAAAGCCATTTATATATTATGTTGAACACACGTGTGTTATTTGAGTATTAGGGGCTGATTTTCCACAGTAAGTTTTTCCTCTTGTATTTGGGTATTATTCTTGGGTATAGGAACACAAAGAGACTCTAATGTCAACCAATTTGTGCCTGTATAACTATGACTGTACTTTAAGAAGAATTGTTTCAAAAAGAACTCTAGTCACACATTATACATTCTTTCTTGGGAAGTTCTTATATTTGTTTTACTAGACCTGCCCTTTCTCAGAGTTTAAGGCTCTCTCTTTTCCTTACCCTCTCCCTCCCCTCTACTTTTTTTCCTTTCAAGAATTGCCTTAAATAGCATATCCTCCAAGGTGATAAATCTTCATCAGTTGAGAATAGATTTGATTTTTGGGAACAGCCAGAAGTCATTTGGAGTCAAGTCTGGTGGGTGATAAAACTGTAATAACATTTTCAGTTAGATAGAAGGAGTAACTATAAAGTAATGAGATCACTTTTCTTGAATTTCCAGAGGGCTGACTTAGAAGGAAGTTCCAAAATGGGGAATCTAAGTTTTATGAATATATTGATAATAATTATATATTTATATAATATTAACATAATAGTAGTGTTACTATTTGAGAATAATAATCTAATTTTTTTTTTTTTTTTTTTTTTTTTTTGCAGTACTGGGGATGTAATCTGGGGGCATTCTACCTCCAAGCTACAACCCCAGCCCTATTTTTTATCCTTTATTTTGAAACAGGGTCTCACTAGGTTGCGGAGTACCTCTTTTAGCGGCTGAGGCTGGCTGCGAACCTGGTTCCTCCAGTCTCAGCCTCCCAAATGCTGGGATTACAAGCATGTGCCACCACGCCCACTAATAATAATTTAAATTTTGTGAGGGTTTGTACTTATCTCTTTTTAGTGGCAGTGTTTTGCCACTGGTTGCCTGTGGTATCATTATCATACTTTTATTTCATGATGATTGTCTGGGGGAGTTTTTTTTAGTGATTTCTGTATATCATATTTGAAATATAGTAATTAAAGTGACACAATACAAGAAGAAATCAAGTTTTACTGAATGTTTAATTACATAAATTGGCTACTTTATGATAGAGTTTTTATTTTGTAATTTAACATGTGAAAATTGGCAGCAATGTTTTAATGCTTATTTTAAACATAATTATGTAGGCCTATACTATCGAATGCAAAATGATAGTACCATAATATCAAATGTTATATTTATGCTGTCATCAACCTATCTTGCTTCAAAAGTATAACCTTTCAAAAATAAATTGAGATACATTCAGCAGTTACATTAAACATTCAAGTCTTTCAAAGAGGACTAAGTATAAAACTTGTTATTTATAAGGAGAATTTTAAGCATAAACATTGGTTTTCATTGGTATATTTCTTTTGACCTGGTATGGAATCTCACTTTATTTAAGGCTTTAATTTGGGGACTTTTTATTTTACATACTTACTGACCACCAGAATTTTTATTTTCATAGTTTGGTGTATAAAGTTTTAAAAGAATGGAAGGAAGCTATTGAATTTGCTTTTTTTGAAGGATGGCAGATGGGAATGAAGGAAGGAAAGAAATTTGTAGAAAAGCCAAATAAGTATGCTTGGATACTGAGATAAACTACAGTTTGTTTCTTTTTACCTGGTTTATCTCTTTCCAGTTTTGGTTAACAAAATTATGCCTTCATCTGTGATAATATGTGAAAAAGTTTAAAGCATTAACAATAATTAGTTATACATTTATAAGAAGGTTATTTTATTAGAATATACTTTTATATATTTGCTTTTTAAAAAGCCTATTTTACACAGAAAGCAGCAATCTTTATTAGATTTTCTAGTACTTTAACAGTGATCTGTTTTGTAAACCAATAGTCATTAGTTCTTGTCTTGAAAATACGTAAATTTTATGCCTGTTTAGCAAAAAAGAATGCTGATGCATGTACGTTTTGTGGTAGAAGAGCCAACTGGTAAAGTTCTGTGGCTTGGCAAATGTTTCAGGGTGGTATAAAGGTTATTATGGATTTGAACATTAAAAAAAATATAATTAAAATAGAAAATTTATATATTTCTTCTTAAAATTGTTACCTGACCACATTATAATGTAAGTTGTTCATTTATTCATTTATCCATTTATTTGATAAAATTAAATAGCCGGGTGTGGTGGCACACGCTTGTAATCCCAGCATTTGGGAGGCTGAGACTGGAAGATCCGGGTTCATGGCCAGCCTCAGCTACCTAGTGAGGCACTCCACAACTTAGTGAGACCCTGTTTCACTAAGAATAAAAAATAGGGCTGAGGATATAGCTAGGAGGTAGAATGCCCCTGAGTTCAATCTCCAGCACTGCAAAAAAAAAAGAAAAAAAATTAAATATATACATATGCTTATATGTAATTTATGTAAGTTCAATAATGGAGATGCAAGTTTGCATAAGAATTTTATCAATTTGGAACTCAGTTTGATAAGTACTGATTTATACCTTCCCTTTATATTTTTAAAATTATAATGTAAGGCTGGACATGGTAGCACACACTTTTAATCCCAGTACTTGGGAGGCTGAGACAGGAGGATCGTAGACTGATGGCTAGCCTCAGCTACTTAGTGAGGCCCTGTTTCAAACTAGAGAATAAAAATATATGCCTATGCCTGGGATTTAGCTCTGAGGTAAATAGCCTCTGGGTTCCACAAAAAAAAAAAAAAAAAAGAGAGAGAGAGAGACTGTCATTTTGGACAGGAATTTTTTGCATTAATGCATAATGACCTATAACAATAAAAAAGTTAATATTTGGCATTCACAATTGAAGTCCCAAATTTGATTAGTGTTCAACTTTTAACCAGGATAGCTTTTTTTTTTTTAAAGTGGTACTAGGTATGGAACCTAGGGTCGATCTACCTCTGAGCTACACCCCCAGGTATATTTTATTTTTTGTTTTGAAACAGGGTCTCATTTTGTTGTCAAGGCTACCCTGGAGCCGCGATTCTCCTGTCTCAGCCTCCCAAGTACCAAGATTACAGGGTTGTGCCACCATTCCCCGCCCAGAGTAGCCTTTTAACTAAACTGAGAAAGATCATAGAAAGAGCTCTCAGTGATGTTCCAGCGCTGGTAACCTAAAACTGTGATTTTTATTCAACAAGTATTCGTTCATTCATTCATGTACTAAGGATTCAACCCTTAACTCAGAGGTGCTGTACCATTGAGCTACATCTCTAGTTGAAGCCTTTCTCCACCTCTTCTTGTTTATTATTTAAATTCTTGCTAAATTGCCTAGGGTGGTCTTGAACTTGGTGATTCCCCTGGCCCAGCCCCATGAGTAGCTGGTAGGTTAAAGGTACATGCCACCATCCCCAGCTCAATTACTGAGGGCCTGTTATGTGCCAGGCATGTTGGTGCATATTTTCAGCAAATCAGGTATGTTCCAAAGTTGTTGAGATAGTCTTGGATTCCTCACCCTCTCTTCCAAAAGTAAACATTTAATGGCCAACTAAGATTTTTAGATGGGTTGAATTATTCCCTATTGATTAACTGAGCATATCTTACCAAGGCTAAATATAATAATCAGCAGCATGGATTTTTTTATGTTTGATGTTATAATGTGTCTCAGTTTTATCCAGTTTATAATTATTAAATGAATGTTTTGGACAGTATGTGCATACAGATGGTTCTGTTTATCAGTTTCAGTAAAATTGTTTATCTGACCTTTGTAAATCTGCCCTCTGAAGATTATGCTTCATAGAATTTCTAGTGTTCATGAGCATAATTGCTAACTGGTATTTATGTAGATTGTGTTGAACAATCCCATGGAAAGAAAAAGAACACAATAGTTTTTTTTTTTTAATTTAATTCAGAAAATCTTGTGAGAACTTTTTTTGTACTTAGCGCCAATGGCCTACATTTTACTTGAGTTTTAGTATTTATCTCAGTGACTTAGTTTTTCTTCAACACAAATCTTTTTAAAGCAAGCGGTTTTCTTAAATGAATGTTACAGAAATGATTACTTACTCCTCATAGCAGTGTTTCCTTTCCAGCTTGCTCTCAAAGTGTTTTCTTTTAAATCCTCCTTTTGTTCTTTCCCACTCACATCTGCGATATATCACTTTTTTTTTCCCTTCATTTTTTTAGGGCTCTACTTATGCCAGGCAAGTGCTCTACCACTAAGCTGTATCCCCAGTCCTTACTTTTCACTTTTAAAGCAAAGGAGTTTGGGTCATGTAATTATATATAAATTAACTTTTAGTAGAGAATAGGAATTCATTTGGTACTTGGCAATCCCATTTGATAACATATTTTTGAATGTGTGTATAAGAAATTTAATGTATTGCTTTATATTAACTTGTCCTAGAAAATAATTCTGGAATATCATACCTTATTTGAAAATTATTATTTCTGAGTATTTTTATATTTATTCGATTAATCCTTTTATTATTAGGTAGTGCTGGCTGAAGATGAGCCTTTTAAAAAGTCAATTAAAAGAAAGGAAGCCATCATGATTTTTGAACTCAGGGGCATTCTACTTACAACCTACACTACAGCCCTTTTTCTTTTTTCTTTTGAGACAGGGTCTTGCTACGTTGCTGAGTCTTGCTAAGTTGCTGAGGCTGGTTTGTAACCTGCAATCCTCCTATCTTAGCCTCCCAGCACTGGTATTACAGGAGGGTGCCACCATCATGATTCTTAATGGCGATTTAATTTAAAAAGAAACATTCCCATTAACTTCAGGAACAAACTAGAATTTTCGTTATTTATATTATTCTGGAGGTACCAACCAATGTGAGTAGATAAGTGAAAAAACATAGAAGGGGAAAACATGGAAAGGAGGAAGTAAAATTTCCATTATTTTAAGATCTTATATTTTGAAAATCAGGAAAGGCAGCTAACAAGGTTTTAAACTTGTCAGAATTTAGTTATAATAACTCATTATAAAGTCATTAGAATGAGAACAAAGAAGAAAGTTTAGAGTAGGCTTCTATTTTGGACATAATAATGATGTAATACATTGATAGTAAAATAAAAGCAAATGTTTGCTCTAGAAAAATCTATCCCAGTACATTTGAAAAAATAAAACATACATAATCATCCTACCACTCATAATGACTACAGTTTATATTTTGTTACATTTGATTCCTGTTTTTAACATGTGTATATATGTATTATACTTTTTGTGATTGGATAGAGTGGAAAAGGTACAAATTGGGGCTCATATTGTACTATTAGAGTATCTTAAAATCTTTTATTAAAGCAATATATTATTTATATTTTTCCATATTAATATTCTTTTGTGGCATTCTTTTTATGGATATATAATTTGAGCATTTAGCCACTTCCCTATTGCGAGATATTTATGATGTTTCTTCCCCCCTCTCCCTCAATATTATCAAAATGCCAAAAGGGAAAATATCTTCTTGGCTAAATCTTAGTGATAACCATGGCTGATTTTCTGCCTTTCAAGAGATTTCTAGAAGCAAAGTTGTACGGTGTAAGAGTGTATTTTAATTATTCACATAGAAACATGCATACTCATGTGCATATACACAATACAGAAAGTTTGCATCAGTTTCTAGTCTTACTAGCAATATATAAACATGCCTAGTTCTTTGTTCACTTTTTTAGATTGATTATTATAAATTGTGTTATTCTTTGTTAATTTGAAAATGACAGATCTCATTTTTATTTGTGATTCTTAGGAAAGACAGAGAAATAGAGAGACATATACATATACACTGCTAATTCGAATTATTCACTCATAAAATTTTCCCCCTTTCTGTATTATTTTTAAATATTTTCAGAAGACCCTCTCATTGTTTGCATTAATAAATTTTAATGTTTAGGTAGGGAAATTGATCGATCTTTGATAGCAATTATATATTTAGAAAAGGTTATCTCCTTTCAAGATTTATTTAGTCACTGTTTTATGTCTTGTTTTTAATTTTTTAAGAATCCATTTTTTATTCAATCTTTTGTATTTATGTTGATATCTGGTGTCTAGGCAGGCTTCTCTGTATAATTTAGCCAATATCAGTGTTTTGAATAAATGATTTGCCCATTCTCCTTAGACTTGTCTTGATTAGTTTATTTCAGGTTCTGGTGTCAGTTGAGACTGTTTCTTGTTTCTTGTCTTTCAGTTATGTTCATCTGGCATATTTACCAGCTCTTGAACTTAAAACTTGAACTATATTATTATTGTAGATTTACACTTTTTTTTTTTTTTTTTTTGGTGGTACTGGGGGTTGAACTCAGGGGCATTCTACCTCTGAGTTATACTCCCCTCCCCAACCCTATTTTTTATTCTTTATTTTAAAACAGGGTCTCACTAAGCTGCAGAGGGCCTCACTAAGTAGCTGAGGCTGGCCGCGAACCCGGATTCTCTGGTCTCAGCCTCCCAAGAACTGGGATTACAAGTGTGCGCCACCATGCCCGGCTAGATTTATACTTTAAAACAAATATTTGTCAAGGCAATTCCCTACTCATAATCATTAATTTTCAAAATTTCTTTGTGAATGTGATTTATCTTATTCTTCACAATGAACATTAATCTCTCTTCATTAAGCATTTAACACTCAAGTCCTTTGATCATTCCTTTTGTATGGATATACCTTACTGTAGTATGTGGAAAGTATGTATAAGTGAAAATTGTGTCCTTCTAATATTAGGTGTTCTAGATGGTTTCCTATGTACAGGATCTGTCTGTGTTTATTCTTCACTGTTTCCTTTCTTTTCTCAATGTTTGCTTGAGTTCCTTTCTCTCTGTTATATGTACATGGTTGGATGTCTTGCAACCAGTGGAGATCCTTTGCAGTCCACCCGATGCCTAGTAGTAGACTGCATGTGTGATGTGCATCTTGCTCTTAACAAGTAGTTTCCATTTTACACCTGTGAAATTCATTTAGCTAACTTCTCCTGGTTTCTTTATAAACAAATTTCTTGCTTTTTCAGAGGACATTTGTGTCATATGTTTTTCTTTCATTATGGTTTATAAATGCTGCACACAGCTTATATGTCGATAATTCTAGTCTAGATACCATCATATCATTTTTAGCTCCTCAGTATATTTTATTTTCTGTTAATATAAAAACACAGAGGAGAAACTGTCTGAAAATTCTCCTGTCGTATACAGCCACAGGATTCAATAATGTGAAATTACAGTGGGTTCTTTAGAATCTTCAGAGAATTGCAATTATTAACACTGTGAGTAATTTTCTTTCTTCTTTAACTTGTAGTTGTTAGAGAACAATTTAGAAAATTGATGCATCTGTCAAAAGTCTGGATGGGAAGGATACATGCTTGGTCTGGATATGACAACATTGAGAACCCCACAACTTTTACTAACTGAAAAAAAGGAAATCTATTTTATACTCCATTACACTGTTACACATCATAAATAATTTTTATCCACCTTGGTTTTTGTCTTTATCAAGGATGATAAACTATTCACTATAGAGTTTTCGTAAGGGAGTGTAATGGTCTGCTCCCTTTCTGCTGCCTGTGTTAGCTTCTTCATCTGCCTCATTAGGAAGAAGTGGATAACACCAGTCAGTGATCACAGGACCAGAGTTGTTATAGGGATTGAGAGGACTTTTTAGGAATTACATCATATAGAGCAATTTCTCCTTATCTTGATTACTGAGTATATCCTTTGGGTACAATCCAGTCTTTCTGTACCTTCGTTTTCTCATCTTTGAAATGAGCCTGGGTATGTACTTCAGAGCATTATTTTGAGAATTTGAAGAGATTTGTGACAGTGCTGTTTAACCTGCATTTACTGTAACTGATATTGAATTCTTAGTGCTACGGTTATTTTTGCTTCTGTTGCAAGGACTGACAACATATAGACAAACTCCATGCTGAACCTGAGAAGCCAAGAACTGCTGTGATCACCCACCCTGTCTTGTGCTTTTTATAAATGGCCTCGTGCCTCCCTCACTAGATGCCTTCCCTGCCGGGTCACCGAGCTGTCTCAGGATGTTAGTGGAGGAACAGGTGGAGAAGTGGGGAAAATGATGGTATGAAAAAGAAGAGTGTTATGCTTCTTTATTTGGGATCTCCAGAAATATATTGAACTTAGTTTCACCAGTTGTTTGGTAAACGTGGAGGGTTTCAGAATTGCATGAATTATGGAGGTTATAAAGATGGCAGATAGGAGCTTGTGGTAAAAGAGATGGAGTTACAAATGCATGTGGTAGAGCAGAGCCCAGCAGTCCTGCAGTCTAGCAGTGGCTGTCCTGGTAAGTGTTGATCTTCTTAGTGGGGATGTTTTGAAGAGGACAGGGAAAGCCTTTGCGAGTATGGTTGTGCTGAGCAGCCAGGAGAGCCTTGGTGTCTCTTGACTGAGGGTGGCCTCAGGTATGCTGCATAGGTGTGGATGATGTAGCAATTGAAACTTTGGAGGGAACTAGCCTGGCATGAAGCTGTAAGAAATCCAGTGCCTTCTTTCAAGTACCATTTTCATGGATAACTGCGAATCCAAGAACTGTTATTTTAAATAAAGTAGTTACTTTAGCTACTTATTAGGTAAGATACACTCACAAATTTGAGGACACAATGCAAGAAGTTACTGCCTAAGCAAAACCTTTTACTTTAGCAGGTAGAATCTTGTATAAGATTGGATGAAAAGCTGGACATGATGACACACGCCTATAATCCCTGTACTTAAGAGGCTGAAACAGGAGGACTGCAGGTTTGAAATCAGCCTCAGCAATTTAGCAAGACCCTGTTTCCAAATAGAAAATAAAAATTAAAAAAGGGGGGAGGGCTGGGGTTGTAGCCCAATGGTAGAATGCTCCTGGGTTCAATCTCCAGCATTAAAAAAAAAAAAAAAAAAAAAAGAACAGATAAAGGTAGCTCCTGCCTTAGGATAATAGACATGTAAGATTGGAAGGATCAGCTTTAAAGTATTTTGAGAGGTCATTGGCCATTTAGAAAGCAGTTTGGTCAAGGTGGAGGGTTTCAGAATTTTCCTGTTTGTTTCTTTAATTACAGTGGAACTTGGATCTTTGATACAGAGTCTAGAGTGTAAATTTTTCCCGGCTCTTCTGCTAAACATGGAAACTGACAGGGTAATTGTAGCAACACCTTACTCACCCATTTCTGAGCAATGATAAAATCTGTTCAGTATGACCATGCTTTTACCTCCTGCCCCCATGCCTGGCCTTAGTGACTCATGTTGGATATGTTCTTCTTAGCAAGTTCATGTATTCTCCCCAGTCAGTGAAACAAACTCTTAGACTGAGTGAGTAATGGAGTCTGTGGCTACTAGAAGCCATCTCAGTAAGTTGTGGGAGAAATGACTACTAAAGCTCTGACATTTCTGAAGGAAGAGACCAGTTACCAAAAGTAGAAACTGTGTTACAGTACTTCAGTGGCCTCAGTCCCTCTGCTACTTTCTATCCAGTTGCCAATAAAGGGATGCAAGGAATGAAATACTCCAAGGAAAGATTTTCCTTATAGGTGGCCACAGATTTAGCCAGACATTTAGGACTCCTGAAGGGATAAGCTTCAGTTATATAGGAAATGGACTTCAGTGGAGCACTTCATTTCCCAGGGAGGCCAGATAATTGAGTTACCCCTAAAATCTTGAACCATCTGAGTAACACACATGTGTACATATCCAGCTTCTATGTGCTGAGAGGTGTTAAATGGTTTGAAAACTGTAATTAAATAGCTGAGATTGTGCTGCAAAACCATTACAAGCCTCGCCTCATGTAGTATTTCACTGTTAAGTGCTAAAATTTAATCCAAGTAGCTGTGATTAATCTAGTCTTTATTTGTAACACATTCAAATTAAGGTGTATGTTCTTGTTCATGTACTTTCTCATTAGCAGTGATATTGCTAATGGGAGTGACAACTGTATTATGTTTTGCCTTCTATCACTTACGCCTTTTAGATAACTAGCTCCTTAGAGGAGGTAATATTCCCTGTGATACACTTATGGAGCTGTGTGTTTAATAGTTTTACTCAAAAGAGAGTATGTCTGTAGGGACTGTTTAGTAGTTGATGGTCTCTGGGGAAAGAAGTTTGGGCTCATCAGCTTGAACCATAGAAGTTATGATTCCAATTAATGTAAATGGGGTTATCACATACTGGTTTGCTCTTGTACGTCTTTCAGGAGTTCCTTTCTAGTTTATCATGTTAGAAGGTTCTTTCCTATGTTCTTGACTTTCATTTCTTGGGCTCTCATTTCAACAAGCATTTCCTTAGAGACAATCAAGAGCAGATAGTTTCCTAGAACTACTGAGTTTTTATAGTGATATTGTTCAGCTTTGTAGTGAATTAAATAAGAACTTACCTAGACTGGCTTGAGACTTGACCATTCTTTTTATGAGAAAACCCATTGATTTCCAAAAGGAGATTCCTAATGATGTTTTGGGATTGTCTCTTCCCAAGTTGTGAACTGTGTTCTTGTCTCTTCTTAATGAGTTACTCAGAGATTTCCTCAGCTATGGGAATAGATATATGAAGCCTGGCAGCGTAGTATGGAGGAAAGAGTATTGACTTTGGAATCCAGAAACTAGGGAATGAATTCTTGTTCTTACTAGTTTATGTCCATAAGCTGTAGTATTTTCATCTGTTAAATGGAGAATGAGTAATAGCTACAAGACATGATCACAAAATAATCATGATCATTGTATGTGGTAATATATATGAATGCATGTTGTAAGTTGATAGGAAAGGATGTAGACAAAAGATACAATTATTTAATATTTACTGGTTGGAAAGAGAGCAACAGGTGTGGTTGACAGGTCTCTGAAGTATTATAAATTTTCTTAAATTGTTGAAGGTATTTGCTGGGATTTTTTTGTTCCTACCATTTACAGAACCACTGATGTATTGTTTTCGAATAATACAGATTTTTAATGAATTAATTTTCGTAACTGCAGTATATTTGTAAGCAACACACCTTGCAGTAATAGGTACTTTGAAAAGGCAATGTCCTTTGACAAATGAAAGATAGTAACTCCCTTCTGGTCCCACAGTGCAGAAATACCAGCCACCATATTAAACCTTAATCAGTAACAATGTTTCACTAATTACAAGAGCTGGTTTATATATTGAGCAAATTGCTGTTTGTAAACGTTGGATTATATTAACTAACACAGCTAATTGCCAGCCACAAATAGGCATAAGGTTCTCTAAAAGCTTCCATCGGAAGCTTGAAGTCGGCACCACTGCCTAATCCTTCTGTCCATGTGGGAAGGCAGGTAATGACATTATGAGTACATTTATAATGCAGGCCAATTTCTTGTAAAATGTGTATAAGTATTATTACTTTACCAGGAGTCTGTGAAATATGATTTATTTAATGCATTTCAGCCCCCGTAATATTAAGATATAATTGAGATGCGGAGTTAAAAAAAAAATCACATTCAGTCACTATGGTACATGAATCATAGACTAAATTGCTTGTAATTTTAAAGGCACTTAAGGGAATTGTGAAATTTATATAATGCATTTTTATGTTTGGAAAAGGTTATAAGAACAATAGTCCAGTTATTTTAGTATTTCGGTCCTAAAAATAGGTCTTAGTGAGTTGTTATTAAACCTAAGATAGCCATAGGCAAGAGCAAATCTAAATCTTTCTATGTCCAGTTCTCATTAACTAATTTTTGTACGTTTTCCCTTTAAACCTCTCATAGTTAGCAAAGCAGTTAAGCAGTATATAATTCCCATAAAGGCTATAATCTAGTTTTTATAAACTGTACGACTGGATGAATGACAACAACATCAGTGTTGCCAGCATGTTTAGAAGGGAATCAGTTAAATAGTACTTGGGATTTTGATGATTATTGCTTTGAAAAGACGGAAAATCACAGGTCTTGGCTTTATAGTTTAATTACTTGCTTAACAATTGCTAGTGATTCACTGAATCACAAGGCTTCCAAACAAATAACATCAGTAACTCTGTCATGCCTGAGCAGCTCCAATTTTCTTGACAATGGCTACCAAACTGTGTTTAGCCTAATATAAACTGTTAGTTTAACAGCAAGCAATGGGAGCTTCAAGCAGGCCATTGATGGGATGCCAGCCAATCGAGCGCTTGTACCAGTGGTGACACTTGTGTCAAGAATGACTTTAGCATGTTTCATCAAGACCAGTCGGAGAAGCAAATATAGTAATTATCCACATCCTTTTTGGATATTGGATTTAATAATAATGAGCGCTGTCCAGCTTTCCGGGGCTTCTAATTAATAATTGGTTCTTAAGAACACAGCATGTGGTTCCTCTCGGCTTGAATAAGATTGGGAAATAGGGCACGCTGAAGGTCCTACATACTTTTCATGGGCCAAATTGGAAATGCAGTTTAAAAGAAGAGCGAGTTGTAGGAAAAGACTCAGGTGTGCTGGTGTGAAAATTTAATTTGTGCCTTTATTGACCTGTGCTCTCTCCCCTTGCTGTGTCTTAACTTTGTGGCATTTCCGTGAGCACACTGCGCTCCTATCTTGCCCTTTTGTAATGGCAAGTTTCTTACTTCAGATGGATTCTTCCAGAATTAGATGAGTTCCCTCAGTTTTTACTCATGTAGCAGCCACCATCTTTGGCTCCCAAGGGAATTATCTTATCCCCTATTCTTTAGTATTTTATTGTTCAGTTACATATACTGTCCTCAAGTTAGGATGGTTTAACTTGGAATTTTTTGAGTTTACAGTGGTGAGAAGGCAATTCCCATTCAGTAGAAACTGGCCTTCAAATTTCAGATTTTTAGCCGGGCGAGGTGGCACATGCTTGTAATCCCAGTACTTGGGAGGCTGAGGCAGGAGGATCACAGGTTCACAGCCAGCCTCAGCTACTTAGTGAGGCCTTCTACAAATTAGTATGACCCCGTTTCAAAAATAAAGAGTTAAAAATAGGGCTGTGGTGTAGCTCGGAGGTAGAATGCCCCTGGGTTCGATCCCCAGTACTACTCCCCCCCCCAAAAAAATTTGGATTTTGATTATTTCCCAGCAAAGAGGTATGCAGCCTGATCCTCTCTCACAGTGCTGAGCAGTGGTGGTGAACTACAGCTCCCACTCAGCCAAACAGTAATGGGGGAAACGACTACTACCCTGCAGTGCTCCGAGCTGCTAAGCCAGGATGTACTGTACGTTAGTTGTGTTAAATGTATTTTTGACAGTATATTTTCAGCTTACCATGGGTTTATCAGGCTGTAACCCCACTATTCTAACTCAAGGAGCATCTGTTATGGAAAGGAAGCATGTCAGACCTGTATTTACGAGAGGTAATAATGCCTAGTCCTTACTGAGTGCTCATTCATGCCAGCGTCTGTACTAAGATCTCAGCATATATTTTATTCTATCGTTACTGCATAAGGTGGTAACTTTGTTGCCCCTATAATAGGAATAACTGAAGCTTAGAGTAGTTAAATAATTTATCCAGACTCCAGTTTGGCTCCAGATTCATCCTCTGGGCTATTATGCCATACAGCTTCCTTAGTATAAATACATACTTTAGTATTCTTGCAAACATCCCTTATTCAGTATCATATACTATTCTTGGTATAGATAATTATTTTAATTTTTTTTCGACCCACAATAATACACTTTACATCAGGACCCAGTATACGTACATATATTAATTTATACATAGGAAATAATGCTGCTTGTGTTTACTCTTTAATTATTTCCTGTCCTCTTACATTTTCTGTTCCATTTTCATCATATAAATGTTGCTTATGATCTACTAACATGACTTTGCCATCCACTAATAGGTAGCAACCTACAGTTTGAAACTGGTGCTGGCCTCGGGGTCCATGGTGGTCAGTGAAATCTGTGTTCCTTTGGCTTTACTCTTGCTCATACACTGCCTCTGGTACTTGCACTTCTAATTTTGTTAGTTTTCTAATTTCGTGCGACCTTGACTAGTTTGCCAGTAGGCATTTGTGAGAGATTGAATTTTGAGGCTGGATTAATGCTTTTCCTGAGGCTGCCGGAGTTTCTTCTTTGCCATTTCATCATGGTCCTTTGGGGTTCCTGGAGTTCAGATTACATGGTTACACTCAGAACTGGGCTTTCCAGAGGCTGCTTCCCTCTCTTTCTGAAGTTCTTCTATGCCAGGCAGGTTCATTATAACAATTGAAGGAAACTAAAGTAGAAAAATGGTTTTTCTCCAGTTATTCCATTTCTATTTTGTCTGGTGTTGTGTTGGATACTGTGTACCAAGTCTGTTTTCAACCATTGAGAAGATGCAGACTGGTCTTATTGTACCCTTTTCCAGGTAGATCTACTCTTACATATTGGTTAGAAGGCTAGAATGAGGAAATTGCCTTACATGCCTTTGCCTAGAATGAACTGCTGGCATAGACTGAGGAAAGCCATAGTCTTATGAGGTGGCCATTCCCCCCCCCGACTCGCCAGGCCCTGTTTCAAGCTGTAGGGTTAAGATGGAGGGTGAAACACACAGGTTGCTGCCCTTTTGGAACATCTATTCTAGTGGAGAAAACAGACAATAAGTAGGAAACCAGATATATAAGTATATATTTAATTTCAGAATGTGTTAAGTATCCAAGTAAGGGTAATGTGAGGTAAGTTCATAGAGAGTTGTGGACGAGAGCATTTCTTCCCTTATCTCTGCCTCACCCCATTAATTGTTAATTTCTCTAGGACATCTGAACCTTCCAAAGATCCTAAGTGTGTTAGCCCAAAAACCACGATAGGATTTTCATTGGTGAAAGGCTTGTGACTCAAGGGGAGAATATTTCTAACAGTAGGACCCAGTGGAGTTGTGGCATTGACATCACCTGGAAACTCATGAAGAGTATGGATGCTACATCTCAGTTTGGATCTATGGAGGTATAACCTGAATTTTAACATGGTTATTTTGTATGAATTCTTACATGCAAATTAAAATTGGAGAAGCACAGGTTGAGTGTTCCTCATCTGAAATCCTTGTGACCAGAAGTGTTTCAGATTTCAGAGCTTTTCGGTTTTAGAATATTTGCATAGACTTTATTCCAATCAGGGTATTTCAATTATGAGATTAGTGGTTCTCAACCTTGGCTGCTATAGAGAAGCAAAGTTGGATATTGCTATGGTTTGAATATGGGTAAAGACTTGGTCCCTAGGGTGGCATTCTTGGAAGGTGGTGGAACTTTGAGATGCTGGGGCCTAGTAGGGGGTCCTTAGGCCCAAGGAGGGTGTTCACAGGGAATGGTGGGGCCCTGTCTCTTCCTCTTTCCTGCTTCCTTGTTCATGAGATGCATGATTGGTCTCTGCCAAGTACTCTTGCCATGATGTGCTGCCTCTTCAGAGGCCAAAGCAATGAGGCACTCGGTCTTTGATTGGAACCTCTGAAACTACGATCCCAAATAAACCTTTTCTCTTTATAAGGTAATTGCCTCAGTTATTTCATGATAGTAATAGAAAGCTGACTATTGCAAGTATAATAATTCTCTCCCAGCCAAGTGATATTAAGCCACACCTTTAACCTGCCAGAGTGGAAATCAGGCACCTCAACTCTACTCACTTCTGCTGTCTTCAGTAGTCTCCGCAGAGATAACTTGTCCCGCCACTTTGACATATCATTCACTCCCACCCAGATGAGGCCCTTGAAATTAGTTCTCCCCCAGCATTATTCAGAAATCCTGCCCTTGTGCTTGTATTCTGTATGTGTATCCCCAGGACCCGGCAAACTCATCTCTTCTGATCAGACATAAGGGCCCTTTCACCAGTGGTTCCCCTTTCTTGGGGACTTTGCACACCTTTCCTATGCCTGAGTGAGTAGTGACCCTTTTTGCTACTTGCTATCACTCATCTGTTGCATGTTCTGATATTCAGTACCATAGAGGGAGATGTCAGCAGACGCTGGTTTAGGCCAAGGCAAACTAGGGATCTTCAAAGGAAATCTTGATCCTCAGATATTACTGGCAACCAGTGATATCAGCGTCTCTGAAGGTTGGGACTCAGGCTTCATTGTTTTTCAAAGTTCCTCAAGTGATTTCAAAGGCAGCCATGAAACACATCTTTCCTGTTGTTAGGGCCATAGAAATTTTAGAAGATTCTCATGTTAAAGTTTGGCTGATGTTAGGATTGCATATCAAAGCTGGGCATGGTGGCATGCTCTTGCAGTTCCAATGCTTGGAAGGTTGAGACTGGAGGGTCATAGTCAAAACCAGCCTCAGCAACTTAGTGAGGCCCTCTGCAACTTAGTGACACCCAGTTTCAAAAAAACAAAACAAAAGCTGTAGGTGTAGCTCAGAGATAGAATGCTTCTGGGTTCAATCCCCAGTACCACACATACAAAAGATTGCAGACAAGTCATCAAAATACAGTTGTGACCCAGGCATGTGCAAAGCAGGCTAAGCAGGCCATTAGAAATTGCACAATCTTCTTACAAAATGATGAAGAATTGAGGACAGCAGAACCAAGCTGGCAGAGTTAAGTCTGAATTTCTACAATAAGATTACCATTACAACCTGTGGAAAATGTGTCCCAACAAAGGTGACTCAGTTGATAAATGAATAATGGCATTCAAAAAATAACAGTTCTTTAAAAACGAAAAAACAAAACAAAACAAAAGGTTGGTTTTTGTTGTTGTTGTTTTGTTTTGTTTTAATTTATGACATTTTGTACCTGTTGGTGACTTCATCTAACTCAGACGAGAATCTGCTTCATAGATTTTTGGACCTGGTCAAGACCTAGATTTATATCTGAATCTGAAAATGATCTCTGTAGTCCCAAAGTTCCATAGTCAGGAAGGTTTCTCTTTGGCCTTTAGCTTTTTCAGATGACATGGGACAGAAAGGATCAGCCGGGAGCCTTCAAAGCCAGAAGATCTAAATGGAATTAAGAGAAGGTATTTGGAGGCAGGAAACAGCGCTTAGATGAAGGGACTCCAGAGGAAAGATTTTGAGGTCTTTAGATTTGATGAAGTTTGCTAAGCTATGATTGTGAGTCATGGTTTGGAAGACGAGCCCAGGTGGAAAAAAAATTGAAAGGAGGGCCCGAAAATTTTGGAGGATGTAAAAAATGAGCAAATGTAGCACAAAAGGTCAGCACACTAATAATGAGCCTGATTTGAAATAGTGGCCCTCCAGCTCTTTGATATGTGTGTGCCTTTGACGTTAGGGCCCTGTGTGAGCCCGCTTTAATTCGTGAATCCTGACCAAAAGGGAGCAGTTGGAGGTGGCAGCCTCAGCCTGCTGTGCGACAGCCATTGGCTCCAAGTTGCAAGCCAACAAGGGATGCCTTCCAGTGCAGAGACCAGGAAGTGCCTTGCTCTGTCTTTGTCTTAATGTCTGCATGTTTTTGACGAGTGAACAATGAAATGTGCTGTTTGATTGCAGACTGTCTTGTGTCTTTTCTGTGTCTCTCCTGCAATCCTTCTTTTTCATGTCGCATTACATGAGGTGCCTTTCACCTCTTTGTCCTGACCCTGAGTTCCAGTGTTCCTAGGTCCCTCTCACCCGTGATGTGCTCTAATTGGCAAAACTGTAACCTGGGAGCCGCAGTTCGCCATTGCAGTTTCCTAATTGGTGTCAGGGGCTGCTGGCGGAGCCTGGCCATGTTGGATTGATTGATAGATGGGCCGCTGTGACTGCCCGGCTTCCATCTGACCAACAGGTTTATTGCTTTTGAAACTAAAAATTAAAATGTTAAATACATCCTGCGGTGTCCTTAGTGGGTCTGAAATAAAATCAGCTATTCATCATTAAGGAGCACTTTCAAAGTTACCTAAGGCCCCTTGGGTTTGCAACTCAAAATTTTGTTCTATTTCTGACGCACAGCTGGCTGTTTTCTTGCTTTCATAATGCAGTGTAAAGCTGCATTATATTTCACATCGCCTGCTGCACAGTGGGTTTCTTCTTTTCAGAAATAATGCAGACCTGGTGTTAAATGTGTACGTTGGGGTGGGGGATGGGGGCGGCATTGAAGAGATACTTCTTATAGAGCTTGAAATTTGCAAGCTCATTTACATTGGTCAGTGAGAATGTGTATAGTTATGTTAATTTAATGGCACGTCATAAGGAAAGAATATAGAAGTTCTTTTTTAAAGGCTGTTTCCTATAATTGACATTTTTGTTGAAGATATAACTGAGCATTTAGGCATATGACTATAACATAACGACTGGCTTACCCAAATTAGTGCCTGAAGTTACAGGCTACAAAAGACTGAATTTTAAAATCTAGTTTTAATACTTTCATTAGCACTTTATAGTCTAGTATAATAAAACAATGCAGTGACCTTAAAGAGATCAAATATCACCAGTGAGCAAACCTGTTTGATATTTTTGTCTCTTTTAGTTTATGTAGCAAAGTACTTAATCGT
Organism: Graphiurus murinus; assembly: GCA_004027655.1. NCBI lineage: Eukaryota > Metazoa > Chordata > Mammalia > Rodentia > Gliridae > Graphiurus > Graphiurus murinus. The sequence continues at coordinate 228,099 of PVLC010000232.1, read as the reverse complement.
TTATAGCAGAATTTCTTTTGTAGAAAGGTTAAGTTTGAGTCATATGGGTGTGTGTGTGGGAGGGGGGCACTGAGGATTGAACCCAGGGCCATTTTACCTCGAAGCTATACCCCCAGCCTTATTTTATTTATTTATTTATTTATTTATTTATTTATTTATTTATTTATTTTATTTTTTTGCGGTACTGGGGATTGAACTCAGGGGCATTCTACCTCCGAGCTATACCACCAGCCCTATTTTTTTTATTCTTTATTTTGAAACCGAGTCTCACTAAGTTGCGGAGTGCCTCACTAGGTAGCTGAGGCTGGCCGCGAACCCGGATGGATCCTCCGGTCTCAGCCTGCCGAATGCTGGGATTACAAGCGTGCGCCACCACGCCCGGCTTCCCAGCCTTATTTTAAATTTTTATTTTGAAACAGGTTATTGTTAGGTTGATGAAAGTCTCATTACTTGCTGAGGCTGTCCTTGAACCTGTGATCCTCCTGTTTCAGCCTTCTTAGTACTAAGATTACAGGCATGTGCCATGACGCCTGGCTTGAGTCAGTCTTTATCAACAAACATTGTGCAAAGTATTCTGATACTAATACAATCTTATATTAGTCCTGATTGTACTGGTTTTCCAAAGAGCCTGTGGTCTTTTGACTAACTCAAAGTTAAGAATTATTATTTTACATTTTATTGATGAGGGGACTGAGAATCCAGAAGTTAAGTTGCTTAATGGAAATGCCACATCGTGAGACTGAGTTGTGACTAGAACCAGTACTCGTGACTCCATGTCTAGTGTTCGGTCTTCTGTGTGGTGAATGTGATGTTAGTACTTTCAACCTGACAGATCACTCAGACTCCCTTAAATTCTAGTTCAGAAGATCAACACAGGCACAGATAGGGACACAAAGCACTACGGGCTGAATGAGTAACTCCAGCTCTGGATATGGAGTCAGGCTACAGGGTGAATGAGAAGAGAAACTGGCCCAATTTCCTAAAGAATATTTGATCTGGAATTTTAAAAACAAAGAGAAGTCAGGATTTGAAACATGTTTGGCATCTAGACTGAGAACAGCTGGAACAAAAAGGTAGAGAGATGAGAGAACATGCATTCTCTTTCAGCATGAGTGGTTTCCATGTGGATAGAACTTAGGGTGCTTGGGGAGGGGAATGTTGGTCATGGATGACAGCCTTGGAATATAGACAGCAGGCAAATTGCCATTCTGGAAGTGCTGGGAATGAATTAAAGAGTAGGAGGGAAGAAAGAGTGAAGTCTTTTAGAGCATACAATTTTTCACTTTTTGTTACTGACTAATCTCACTTAGCATAATGTTTTTCAGTTCCATCCTTTTCCCTACGAATGACATGATTTTGTTCTTCTTTATGGCTGAGTAAAATTCCATTGTGTATATATCCTGTAGTTTTGCAATCCATTCATCTGTTGATGGACATCTTGGCTGGTTCCATAGTTTGGCAATTGTGAATTGTGCGGCTATAAACATAGATACATGTGCATTGGTCTGATAGTTTGGTTTCCATTCTTTTTAGAAATGTGGTATAGCCTTCCAAACTAGGGGAAACTTCTGCATTGGAAGGTTGTTCATTGGAATCCAAACAAGGAGATTACATGTGGTAGACATTGCTGAGTTGAAAGTAAAACTACAAGTGAGAGGGCAGGAAGGAGAAGTGAGCTAGGCATACCATGAAGATCACTGCAGCTTTGAAGACTGGTAAGAATCACATTTCAGTTTAAGATTTTTGTCAACTTTGGTTTATTACTGAATCAGCCAACAAGCAAATCCAAGGCCATGTAAGGGCTCGGGTAACTGAAGGAAACTTCCTCGTGCTTTCCTGTTCCTCACAGACAAGTCCAAAAGTTCTGAGGACATTCCAACTGTCGTGCAGGAAATGATAGGCCATGTTAGTGGTTGTCAGAACCAGGGGTTGCCTTGCTTTTGTGATTTCATATGCTGAGCCGAGGGAGGGGCCCTCTCAGCCCTCAGGTACCTACCTTTTTACCACTAGAAGAAGCATCCTGAGTTCTCCCTGTGTCCTCTCCTCTTGTCTCATTGGTTCCACCGTAGCCCTGGCCATGGCCTTTGACTACAGTATGGAGCTCTGTCACTAGCAAGATGTTGGCAGCGCTTCAGTTAATGACCAGGGATGTTTCAGATTGCTATATTTGAGGTGCCTCCAAGTCATTCATGTGCATACACTTGTTAGATGATTTGAAAACATAGATCTGGAACCAAGAAGAGTGAGCAAGAACAGAGAAAGTAGAAGTCTAGGATGTCTTCTCAAAGAGGTGATGATCTGGCAATGTGTGAGATCTCCCAGGAATGGTATGTGGAGAGAAGACAAGATGGTGAAGGCAGAACTTGGGAAGATGTGCACTATTACTCAGCCAATTCAGGAAGACTTGATAGGAGACTGTGTAGGAGCCAACAGCAAGACAGAAGGAGAGTCAAGAAAGTTAAGGTAGCCAACAGAAGAAAGTTTTGAGAAGTGGAGTGGTCTGTTAGAGGTGAAGGTTCCACAAAGGGCCCATGGCATCCGCCCCAGAGAGAGGCCATTGAATTAGGCAGTAGTGTCCAGTGTCTTCTGTTACTAACATAATCAAAAGCAGAGCCCCGGAATCAGAACCCAGGTGTCAGGTGGTTAAAGAAGAGGGAAAAAGAAGAAAACTGGGGTGGCAGTTGTTCCGTCAAGATTTTATACTTTGAAAGAAAGTGGTAAAGAGTATGTACCTTGAAGAAATAGTAGTTTTGGGGAGAGATTTTCTTTAAAGACATTAATATGTTTGAGAGGTGAAAGAAGCCAATGGCAAGAGAAGGAAGAGAGCCCGGTGTGGTGGTGCACGCTTGTAATCCCAGCATTTGGGAGGCTGAGACCGGAGGATCTGGGTTCGCGACCAGCCTCAGCTACCTAGTGAGGCACTCCGCAACTTAGTGAGACTCGGTTTCAAAATAAAAAAATAGGGCTGGGGGTGTAGCTCGGAGGTAGAATGCCCCTGAGTTCAATCCCCAGTACTGCAAAAAAAAAAAAAAAAAAAAAAAAAGAATACAAGGGAAAGGGTAAGAATTGATGGGGCAAAATCTGAGCATTTGGGGAGGAAACAGGTTCAAGGGTGAAAATAGTGTTTGGAAAGGAAAGGTGAGTCTGCCCTCTGCAGAGTGAGGGGAAGGAAAGCAAGGACGGTCTTAGCAGATTTAAGGGAAGTGGGCCTCCAGTTTCTTGATCATGAGACTTATTGATTCTGAATTGTTTGTATTAATAAGGGTCCACTGGTTTTATTTTGATTTTTTTGATACTGGGGATTGAACCCAGAGGCATTCTACCTCTGACTGATACCCACAGCCCTATTTTATTTTCCATTCTGAAACAGGGTCTCACTTGAGTTGCTGAGGCTGACTTCAAACCTGCAATCTTCCTGTCTCAGCCTCCCAAGTACTGGGATTGCAGACATATACCACCATGCTCACCTTACATTTGTTCTTTAGAGTTGGGAGCTGAAGTAAACCACTGAACAAGTTCTCTGAGGACAATTGAGATGCAATTAGTACATCTTTGTTGCTAATCGGATATTGGTATCTCTTGTTTGACTTAATTTGGGTTTCTTTGAGTTGTTATCTTAATTACTGATACCAGTTTCTTCACGATCTAGTTTTCTGTCTTCTTCCTCTTTCTGGCAAGGGAGAAGGTAGGACACTTCCTAATCAGGCCTGGACCCTGGCCTCTATCTCACAACCCGGCTTCATCTTTAGGTGGGATTTGGCCCACTCTCTTCCCGACCTTGACGTGTCTATTATTTGCAGACAGATGAATGCAGGGGTTGTTTTATCGGCCCTTTTCACAATTGTGTAAGTCAATATCCTTTTATATGAATAAATTAATATCTTAGAAGATTCCGCAGGATATATATGTATGCAACATACCTCCTGGAGAAGATGGTGACTATTTAAAAAATGAGAATAAAGTCTTAAAGACCTGGCAGATCTTTTTTTTCTGTCAGTTAGTTTTTTCTTGCTGAAACATACTTATGAGTCTCCTAAGATTGTCTTCTTCCGTTGCTTCTGAAATCTTTTCTGACTCTCTGACAGTAGAAATGGACATCCAGTTCCAAAAATAGCCTTAAATTAAGGATTGTCAGTTTTAAACAGTTTAATAGATATGTAAGTGATAGAGCTATTTTAACTGTCTTTCATTTTTTGAAAAAATAGCAACTTGCTATAGAAACTTAAGCTGTTTTTAACCAATTTCTCCCTTCCAACTTAGCAACAACAACTGGTAAACATTTTGTGTTTTTTCCTTTGTGTATGGTACTGGGTACTGAGCCTAGGGGTATTATACCTCTGAGCTACTATACCACTTTGTTATGTTATGTTATGCTATGCTATGCTATGCTATGCTATCTTATGTTATGTTATTTTGAACCAGGGTCTTACTAAGGTGCTGAGGGCTTCACTAAGTTGCTGAAGCTGGCCTCAAACCTGAATCCTCCTGTCTCCACCCCCCAGGTCCTGGGATTACAGGCATGTACCACTACACTGGGCATGGTAAATACTTTTATAAGAAGCATGGACAAGGTACAGTGTTGAAAACTTGGAAGGTATAAGGTTTTTTCCATATCTTATCAAGTATCTTGTTTTTCTTGCTTGACAGATATGTGTAGATTGTCTGTCTAGATTAGGGGCAGATCTGGTTGATAGCTGTTGAGAAATTAGAAATGAATACAGAGGAAGGAAGGGACCAGAAGCATTAGCTGTTTATAGAAAATGTATACTTTTCAGTGAAACAACTTTTTATACTACATTTTGGGTAATGTACTGTTTTATAGTGTTAACCGTTCATGGTTCTAATCTAGAAATGGGGTTTATGTGCAGTCTGTGTGAAGACAAGTTTCAATAACATGTGCTCCCTAAAGTTCTCTCCAACTTTAGATTCTAATCATGTCCTTATCCCATAATATATAGAGCTGTTCTTTAAAAGATAGGTCAGTTTTTAGAAAAGATAAACAAACTGGATACTGATGTTTTCAATATTTTTATTTGGTACACAAATTGGATACTGATGCTTTTTAAAACAAAAATACTTGTCTGTCATAAGTACAACTTGCAGAATGCACTTACATTTGCATCTCACAAGTTCCTCTGAAACAGACAGCATTTCCCTTTTTGTCTCTTCCTCTGTGTGGGGACTCACCTACTTTCATGGCACTGGCCATCAGTTATAAAACCAACAACCCCAGCAGACTCCCTCTCTGTTCTTCTTCAGCTGTCTAACATGTAACAATGAATCAGTCTTCTCTTTCCATGTGCTAGCTTCTTCACAAACTAATTTTCTTTCATATTGATGGTACACCATCTATAACAGACATCTAGTTGTCTTCTGTGTCATTTCCCCCTTTTCCAGACTCTGCTCATTCTAACTCTTGATGACTCTGGAACCCAAATCTGCTGCCCTGGGTGTGGTTCTGGCTCTCCTAGCATCCAACCTGTACGACAGCACATATTTCCCGACTAGTCTCCCCACTTCCATGTTCCACGTTGCCTCTGGAGGAGTGTTTCTCCAATGAAACTCTGATGTGTTTTGTCCATGCAAGAAACCCTACGGTGGCTCACCAGGGTTGTCAGGTGAAGCTGGAGCTTCACTCCATCCTCCATCCATCCACTGTGAAGTTTGTTGTTCATCTCTGTTCCTGCACTGCTTCCCCAGTGGACTCTGGGCTTTTTGAGGACAAATACAATATGGTATTCCTGTTTCTCGGCAACCTGTGCCGTATCTGGGACACAAATGTGTGCTGTGGATGTTTACTGAACATTGTACAGATCTGAGTCTGCACCAATATTGAATAAACAACTTCTCAGGGTCATAGGATTAGAATCAGTGACAGCTAACCAGCTAACCGCAAGTTCAAGGTTCTTTCATAGAACTTTTTTTTCTGCTTTTGTATACACCAATTCTTAAAAAACAAAAGAAGTCATTTATCTTTGGTCTTGGTTGAGTTATCCTCCGTGATGCTCAGGCGCGCGCGTGCACGCACACACACACACACACACACACTATATACACTTATATATTTATTTATGGATGTTGAAACAGCTCTGTAGTGTGTCCAGGTTCTGGTAGGTTGTGCCATGGGTGAAAATATCAATCACAGATCTTTTTAAAAATTTCTGTAAGAGGTCAAACTAAATAAAAACTTCACATTACTATTTTGAAGGTGTAACTGGGGAGGGACCATGTCCCTTGTGAGTAAAGCATTTAATTAAGTTCAATTGTTACATTTAAAAGCAGCAACTAGACACATTTATTACTCCTAATATTTATCTTATAAAGTAATTAATTGTAGCTAAAAAGCTGTAATGGAATTTAGTTATAGTGAAATTCCAGCGTCATGTCAGTGCAGGGTAAATCTAAGATATATTGGTGGGTTTGCTCATGCAACTTTGCTTACTGTTCTTTATTTTTATTTTTTTATTTTTGAAATAGGGTTTCACTGCCGGGCGTGGTGGCGCACGCTTGTAATCCCAGCATTCGGGAGGCTGAGACCGGAGGATCCGGGTTCGCGGCCAGCCTCAGCTATCTAGTGAGGCCATCTGCAACTTAGTGAGACTCGGTTTCAAAATAAAGAATAAAAAATAGGGCTGGGGGTGTAGCTCGGAGGTAGAATGCCCCTGAGTTCAATCCCCAGTACCGCAAAAAAAAAAAAAAAACCGAAATAGGGTTTCACTAGTTCTCAGGAGGCCTTGTTATCTTGCTGAGACTGGCCTCGAACCTGCCATCCTTCTGTCTTAGCCTCCCAAGTACTGGGATTATAGGCATGCACCACCATGCTCGGCTTGCATAAAGTTCTTTTAAAATTAGTATTGCTTAAATGAGAAGTTGTCTCCCTCTTGTTTTTAGAAAATGAAAACTCTCCTACTGCTAATCAACACTGACAAGATTTCTCCCAAATCCTTTTCTTTGACTGGGCTCTGCCTATCGTCACTCCATTATTGGTATTATCATCTCATAAGGATTGTTTTGTGTTTGGGGAATTAATTTTTTTCCTCAAAACCCTCACCTCTTTCCTCCAAATAGAATTCAAAGAAGAAATCGTCTTTCTTTCATTCATTATGAATGATTTTTCATTTGAGCATGTCATACTGCTTTTTTGTTCCAATGGAGATCAAAGGGATACAGGTTCACCCCTGGTGTTCCTCAGTTCTTTTCAGTGCTGGACCTTAAAGAAATGGGATCTAGCTGAATTTGTTGCAGCCTTAGATCTCTCTGCAGGCATGTGGTACTCAGATGGCTTGATATTAGTGCATGTCGAGGTGTGGTGTGTGTGTGTGTGTGTGTGTATAAGACAGAGCTAGAAATTTGGTATTTCATGTACTCTGTTTCACCAATCTTAAATAAACACATTTCAAAGATATGTATTGTGTTTAAATATCACTAAATCTATTTAAACCAACTTGGGAGTCTTTTTTTTTTTTTATACTGAAGATAGAACTCGGGGGCATTTCACCTCTGAGCTATTTCCCCAGCCCTATTTTATTTTTCACTTTGAAACAGGGTCTCACTAAGTTGCAGAGGACCTCACAAACTGCTGAGGCTGGTTGAGAACTGGCAACCCTCCTGTCTTAGCCTCTCAAGCACTGGAATTACAATCATGCGCTACCATGCTCAGCTTTTGGGAGTCATTTAAAGGTCCCCATTTAAAAGTATTTGCTTGTGTTATAAGAATTTTGAATGGATATTACACAATTGTTTGACTCTTAAACAAAGGATCTTTAATAAAAATATTTTAAATCCTTGCTTTGGCCAGAAGCAAGCAGTAAGACTTAAATGAACTCTAGATTATTTTTATTCTCAATGTGAAGTATTGATATAATGAGGTAAGGCGAGATCAGTCACCACCATTATTTAAAATCAGGAACAATGAATTGGACTTTAATGGTAAGAAACTGACAAGTTTGCAAATTAAAAGGAATTTAGTTATTTTTGACACCCAGCTTTGTTCTTCTTTCAAGGACTTATATATTTATGTCATGGTATTGCGAAATCAATGTTAGACTATGTTAGAACAAAGTCATGCTACTCACTAGGGTGTCTGATTATTCTTAATGTTTGAAATTTTCATGTAATGTATTCCAATTTTTGATAAATCAGACCCTCTTTCCTCTAGTCTCATTGTCACCTAATCTCATTATTATGACTCGTCTTACTCATCCAAATGCCAACATTTCTTTCGTTCTCATCTTTTATTTCTCTAACTGTGGTCAAAGTCTCATTTTTCTTCCATTTACATTGAATGTCTTTCCCAGGATTTACAAGTCAAATGTAATTCTTATGAATTACATAGGTTATCAGTGTTGCTCACAAAACATTGGCATGATTCTTCGTAATCTTATAATCTGTTCACTTACATATTAATTTTTTGTGTTTAATTTTCCCCTTTACTCTAAATCAAGTTGAACTTTGACATATCTGTTTCTTCCTTGCCATAGGGTGGCGAAGTGTTTAAATAAGTTTTTAAGGGACTAATAGGCCAAAGTGTTTCTTATTGCTGTGTGGACTCAATTTCTAGACTATTTCCCATTGACAAGACATATTTTAAAAAACATGTTTATTTGGATTTAAATTAAGAAACAAATACTTCACTTGGTTTCTGATTTATTGGCTTATTTTCCATGTAATTTTATGGATGAGAATCTGAAGGTATCCTAAAATTCACGTAAAGTAGGGTTTATATACTCTTAACACCACTATTGCTAGGAAGTGTTTTAAAAATCTTATTAAAAGTCAGTAATATATTCCAGCTAGTTGCATGTCCTAGAAATCTACTCATTGTGTAAATGGAATAATTTTTATTCTTCCTTCTCTCTGAATATTTTGCATATTCAATTCTGTCTATATCTAATCCTACGTATCCTATCCATATGAAAAAGTGGGCTAGAAGTGTCCAGTCACTCTATATCTACTTATAAGTGGATAGCCAATCTCTATTTAACTAGGTTGTCACGTGCCGACATTTAAAACCAAGGGAAAGCACAGTTTTTGAGAAAAGACTATTAACATGAATATTGTTTTTGTAACTAAACAAAACATCAAACTTTTTAGAAGATTCCATTGATGGATGGTCTTGAACCTTGATTCAATGTTTATTATGACATTGTCACAATTCCTGCTATAACATATACCTGAAAGGTATATGATTTGCTTGTATTTGAGCAAGACATTATTTAGAATATCTTGAATTCCTGCTCTAAATGACTCTTTCATTTTGGGTTTGCTTCCTGAGTATTTTTTAATTCTGCATGTGTAGGGTGAATATGTTTTCACATTTAAGTTCTGACATTCAGTACAATCATAGTTGGTGTAAGTTCGATGAAGTAAGATTCTTTGGAACTAAATTTCCTCACCATTGGCCTAAGTTATTATTCAGAAAAATAATAAGTGGTGCTTTGCTAGTCGGTTGCCCCATTCTTAAATACAAGATAGCTATTTTTTAAGTAAACCTAAGATAAAATTGGGAGTAAACTGTGGCTGAGCTGTACAAGTAAATAAAACTCCCTAAAAATTGGTCAACCCACTTGAATATGAAGTCAAATTATCAGAATCATTTCTTGCTCAAGTGGAAAATGTCACTTACTCATTTCAAAGTTGTACATTTGACTAATGTTCAGATGTATAATGTTCAGTAGTACCTGGCAGGTGTTTCCTTTAAGAAAACAAACAAACAAACAAACAAACAAACAAAAAACCTCCTTGAGAGGAAGAGAAATAGGGATATAGTGTTGAGGCCTCTTTTAATGAGGAAGCAGAATACAGGATATAGACCTGGTGTAGACTAGTATTGATGAGTTGCATCAAAGTGAGATATTGACAGTTTTTAAGACTCTGACATTGTCTTTGGTGTTTGGGATTTTGGGGTGAACTGAGCACTGGTGATTAATGAGCAGATGTACTTAGTGGTGATACTAGTAATTTTGCTTGGGAGAAGTCACACTTAATGACTTTGAAGATCTTTGAGTTAGGAGAGATTTGGCTAACCTCCTTTTTTTGCAGGGGGTGGTTAACTGGGGATTGAACCAAAGGATATTCTACCTCTAAGTTCCACCCCACACCCGTTTTTATTTTTTATTTTGAAACAGTGCCTCACTAAGTTGCTAAGATTGGCCACAAACCTTCAGTCCTCCTGTCTCAGCCTCCTGAGTACTGGGATTGTTGGCATGTGCCACCATGCCTGGCTCTTTCTTTGTTTTATGGGTACAATGCCTGTGTCATACTTACCCTCTGACTTTGTGTCTGTCCCAGGCCAGGTCCCACTCTGCCAAGCTGCTTCACAGGTTCACCTATCCTCACAGCCAGCCACTACCCCTTCCCCTTCCTTTTCCCACTGTCCTGGCTTATTCCTACCATGTTCAGAACAGGGGTTTTCTTTACTTATGCATTCATTTTCTTTGTGAGTTTAAGAAAGCAGATCAAGTCTAGCTCATATGCATAACTCACTTCTGAGTCTTTTCCTTGACGTGGTATGCATGTATATTTTTTCTAGCTGGGCATACATTTCTATGTCTGCGGTAGTCATACTTTCTGTAGGAAAATCAGATAAGAAGCTACCTTTTAGGCAATTCAGGCTGCAGGACCATTCTCTAATGGGGAGAAAAAAAAAATCCAGAATTCTAAGTAGTTGCCTTAGAATCAAGCTTATAGAAGGCTCGTGTGTTTTCATTGTTGTTTTTGTGTGTATCATATATTTTCATTTTTTGTTTTGTAAAATTTTAAGTTCTTTTTTATTTTGGTTTATCTATAAATTGGGATTTTCAACACCCCTTCAAGCAAATATTTGGTTTATTTACTGTTTACTTCCCGGAAGAACCTTGATACACAGGGACTTGTGGATTATTAATCTTATTACTTTGGAAGAAAACTGTTTCAAGGGGTGAATACTGAAACTTGTCCCCAGAATTTACGTGCTTTTATTACATTTCTTAAATGAAATTTCAGGGCCTGGAGGAAAGCAGTGTTATATTTCAGGAATATATAATTGGTTTGAATTCTTTGGGAGAGAAGAAATTTACAAAATTAGAGTATCATTATGAGTGTAGTTTAACTTCTTGCTTATGTATATATAGACCCTCAAATCTTTTTAAAATTAGAGCCATAATTTACTCAAATATAATAATAGAGGCAAAATACTGTTCAGTTTACATCTATCACCATTTTCCTCCTCTCTTTCTACATTCAATGGCATTCCATCGTTACTGGGTTTTTTTGTTGTTGTTGTTCCTCTGTGATGGTGATTTATCATGAGGAAACTGGGAGTGATAGCTAGGAAGTAAACACTCTCTACAATTGCTGTTATACCTAAAGCAATGCCCATTATTGTGTTCCTTCTCCAGCCATAAGTGTGGGTAAGTGGGCAGAAAACAGATGGTGTTTAGAATTACCCACCAAGAAGCTGAGCTTGTGCAGGATGTATGCTTTGAAATGCTGCTTTCATTATACATTTCAGAACCAGATTTGTAAGAAGGTAATCTGTGGATAGCTTCTCTTTTTTAAACCTGAGAACATTAAATAAATAGAAAAGATACATACAAGTAATGTTACAATTAAGTTAACAGTTATTAAATTCTTGTTTGGGGCATTCCGAACCTGTGATTCTTCTAAGTTAAATGCCAGCCACCTGAACTTGTGTTGAACAGGTCATTTGGTGGGTACCCAGATTGAATACAAAAGTTATGTGGGTCTAAAATACACAAACAATCCTGCAATCCCATAACTACCTTTGCTTTTTCATGACATAGACAATGAATAAAACATGAGTCAGAAAATAATCTCTTTATTTATATAGATTCATATTATATGGTATTTAATAAGAATAATAAGTTAAGAGAACTTAACTGATTTTTATTGTGTGTTAGGTCATTCAGAAAGCTAACACTGTTTTTAAGTCATCTGTTTCTCTGTTTTGGGGGAGGATTTGAATATACCTTCTTTATATAGCTACTCATTTTCTTCTCCAAAGTGTTGAGATTGCTAGGTTTTTTAGTTCTTTTGATTAAGGTACCAAAGTTTCTGTTAGAACAGGGATCAGGAAACTTTTACTGTAAAGGTCCAGATAGTAAATATTTTAGGCTTTGTGGAATAATGTTTCTTTTGCAGTTCTTAATCCTCTCTCATTGTAGTTGAAAGCAGCGGGACAATGCATAATGGATGGGGTGTGCTCCAATAGAACTTTTATCTCCAAAAGGCAAGACTTGCCTCTTCGCAGTGGTTTATTGACCTCTATATTAGAGCGGCCATTCTTTTTTCTCTGTGTTTACAACAGTGTTCCCAAAACAACCCATATTCTAGGTCAAAAGAGGTCGATAAGGAGGTGATGATTACAAGCATTTCCAGTATTCTAGTTGTTGCTCTACCTCATTCTCTCTTACTTAAGAAAACATCCCAGAAACCCAGGGAATGAGAGCAACTCGGGTAACTTTAAATCATCTTTGATTTCTGGTACACACAAGTTAGTCAAGACCTTCAGTACTTTATTAATAGGAAAAGCTTCCTTGTCAGAGCCCTCATAGCTGTGTGCCATACAGCAGAGTTTAGCTGAATGGTTTTTGAGAACGGCTTGTTTTTAAAGTGCTAATTATTTGGAGTTAACACTTTGGGTCACATGGGACACAATTGTCAAAGCTGATGCAAGACATCTCTGTTCCACCAGCAGTGTGCACATGGGCCACTCAGAGCCTAGTGCGCACAAAATGCTCTCATCTGCCTTTGGTAGAGGTGTGTGAATAAGGGGAGCCAGTTGGCAATACGCCTTGTGTTTAATACTCTTTTCTATATTTTAAATTATGTATTTTTGTTTTGTTTTGTTTTTAATACTTTCATTGGAGCAGTATAGTCTCACTTCATGATGTAGTTGAGAACGATAGTGACATACATGCCCACAGCACTTGGTAGGCTTTCCTGTCTCTGACTCATCTTGCAAGGTACAAATACTACAGACTGATCTTGAAAACATTTGACTGGATTGGACTATGTTGAATTTTATAGTTGTGTGGGAGGGTGTCAGATCAACTTGTCTAGTGTATCATTTGCTCAAGGAAAAGCGAACAGTTTACATGAAATCTTCTAAGAACAAATCTAAATAGATAACATCAGGGTAATAGTGATGATGGTGATGATGATGATGGTGGTGGTGGTGTTGATTCAGGTACACTATAATCTTCTTATCTGACCTCCACGGAATCCCCTTTGTGGAGTTAACAACTCCCCATACATCAGTGCTCTTCACTGGTTGTCTTTTACGTCCCCCTGTGCATTTCTTACCAGAACTGCGAAACCAGATGTTTATCAAAAGTCAGTTCTGTTTGTAAACCTTTTCATCAGTTGTTTTTGTTACATAATTTAATTGTTATTTTGAATGCTCTAGGGGAAAACTCATAAATGTGATTGACTAAAAAGCTTGCTATTTTTTAATCAAGAGTGGGGGAAATCTAGAAGGATTGTGCACTCAGATTGCTCTCCAAGGGTCTCTGAGTTCTTACCTTAAAAAAAAAAAAACCCAGTTGAAATTGCAGGTAACTCATTATGAAGGATTACAGGGAACTCAGCAAAGCCACCTTCAAACATGATGTCATATTCTCATATGTGAAAATTGGCAAAGAATTTGTTACTTATCTTACTGCAATTTAGTGTATAAAGTCCTTTGTATATCTTTTGTTTTAAATCCCTTGTCATTTTGTGTTTTTTAGCGTATTACTTACTGATCTTGATTGCACAAGAGCCCTTCTGTCATGCACTATGCCAGACTTTCCCTGTACTTAGTTATCCTCACAGCAGCCCACTGAGGAGGGTTCAATTATTACCCTCATTTTACTGATGGGGAATCTAAGAGATTGCCTATGTAATTTTCCCGTGGTCCTAAAGCTAATAAATTGCTAGATCTGAGATTGAGTGTCCTTTTTTTCCTAATTATATCTTCCCCTTTCCAGCAGCCAGCTGAAGATGCTTGAATGCAACAGATATATTTGAATATAGGAATAGGTGAGATTTTACCTTGTTATAAATCACTAAGCCAGTCTTTAATAGAATTAAACATGGAGGTTATTAAAGAATGACTTAGCTTTAGTTTAATGTAGGAAAATAAACAAGGCTTAACTTTAATCTTTTAAGTGTATTGTCCTTTTGTCTTTTCTACATTCTACTCTTCTTTCTTTTGTTTGCTCACATTCCTACTTGGAATGGATATATTGTTTTTACTTCTTAAAAATGCTTTTAGGTATATGATTTAATTTGATTCTCAAAAGACAAGTAATAAAGCAGATATTAGTAGTTCCCATTTTTAGATGAAGAAACTCAAGTTCATAGAACTGAAGTGAACTGAGAGGAGCTAAGAATTTAAGTATATAAAAAAGATCTACATTACGGTTGAAAAGTTGGATAAAGAAATATTTTGCTGTATAATACAGATATTTAGTTAAGAGGGCAAGGTTGAGGGGATTGCCTGCTAGTACGTGTAGAAGGATGATGTAGAGGATTATGACTGGCTCTTTTCTAGCTACATCTGAGTATGGGATTATTTTTTTCTAAGGATTCAATTTCAGCAGGAGGGATTTGGTTTATAGATGAGAACTAGTTCTGGTAGAAGGAAAGTCTGTTGGTTAATCTCTCTGGAATTGTATAGGATAGTTTTAGATTCTGTCCTATAGTTATATATAATGTTTATTTTTAAAAATGGAATCATAAATATGGGTTTAGCTTGTAACATTTTAATGGACTCAAATAAATTATATACCTAGACTTTGTCATATATAATTTTCTACCATGTTCTTTTCATTTTAGGGAAAATAAAGAATGGTGATCTGAAGCAATGTCTTTAGGTAGAAAGAGGCTTCTCAATAAGACCTCTCTTGTATCAGTTTATACTGCTTCCTGTTGAGTGATTTGGTTATTATTTCTAATTCTCTGAAAGAGCACATTAATGGTAGACTCAGACAGCAGTAAACCGATTATCATGAGGAATGGAAGAATAGATAATGGACTTATAGGCTACAAGTGTGAGTTTAAAAAAAAAAAAAATGAACGTTAGAAGTATTGTTTAGCCAGATCTTTAGGGGAAAAAAATAGAAAAATAGTCCATAGACAAGAGGAACTTGGAAATGTGTCTTCAGTGGGGGGAAAAATATTTCACCTTTCTGGGAAAATTAGTTGGTTTTTTTTTTTTTTTTTAATATCTCACCAAAAGGCACCACAATATTTTATGCACCAACTTAAATATCAGAGAAATAAGTAAAAGATTGGTAAGTCAACAATGTGAGCAAAGATTGAAAGAATTAAGAATGTATTTGCTAATTCAGAGGTAGGAAATCTTTCCTCTAAAGTGCTACTGATGATCTTAAGGAGAAAATAAATCAGACCAGAAGTAAGGAGGGTTGTGGTGGGACTAATACTTAGGGATTTTTAGAGTCAGAAATATGAGATACTCAACTTGAGTTCTTTGAACTTCAGAACAACGCTAATGTGTCACATACATTTTAGCTCACCAAGGACGAATGTAATGAGAAAATAAAAGACGAGGAAGAAGAAATGAAAAAACAGAAAAGGAGAATCCTGTTGAGTGGAAAGATAGATAAGAAAGGGGATGGATATGGCGAAGTCTCAAAAAGGAAACATCAGAAGAAAGAGAATGCCAGGCGTGGTGGCGCATGCTTGTAATCCCAGCATTCGGGAGGCTGAGACCGGAGGATCCGGGTTCGCGGCCGGCCTCAGCTACCTAGTGAGGCCCTCCACAACTTAGTGAGACCCGGTTTCAAAATAAAGAATAAAAAATAGGGCTGGGGGTATAGCTCGGAGGTAGAATGCCCCTGAGTTCAATCCCCAGTACTGCAAAAAAAAAAAAAGAAGAAGAAGAAAGAGAATGAGGGAACCTTTACAGCTGCTCATCTGCCCTCCAGTTCAGATCCAGTACTTTCCCATGAGTTCTGGTCCATGCTTCTGCATTCTAAGGACTGCCCTTCTCCTGACCCTGTGTTTCCCTGAAGTCCATCCCCCATCCTTCAGCTTTGATTCCTTTCTGCTCTCCTCCACTGGATGCCCTTGAAAGCTTGGTGAGGCAGACAGGACTTTAGGCTGTTGATTTGTGGAATTTCTTCCTTTTTTTCTATTTTAGCTTTGCCGGTGAAGCTTTCTTCCCTGCCATGTCTAAATTGTTGTATTTCAGTAATAAAGTCCATGTGTTCTTGCCCCATTGCACACACACATGTGTGCACACGTGCATGCACACACACGTCCCTGCCAAGTGCCTCCTTTCTTCTCCTCTTGACTGAGACAAGAGTTGTACCCCTTCTCTGATTTGCAGGTTTAATAGGTGGAACATTTGAAAATTGCTGTCTAGAAAAGGGAAGTCTGTATGTTTCCTTGGATTTTAAGGCATATCTCTTACAGTAAGCACATAAACTGAGTCAGAATCATTTAGGCTTAATTGTTTTTTGCCCATTTTGTAGGAAAATATATTTCTGATTGATTATACAAATAATAGTATTAGTTTTGTGGGCACCTTGAATGGACATGATTTATCATTGCTTCTGGATGATTGAAGTTGTAACATAATTTC
This sequence comes from Graphiurus murinus, assembly GCA_004027655.1. Classification (NCBI taxonomy): domain Eukaryota; kingdom Metazoa; phylum Chordata; class Mammalia; order Rodentia; family Gliridae; genus Graphiurus; species Graphiurus murinus. The sequence continues at coordinate 211,508 of PVLC010000232.1, read as the reverse complement.
TTAATATTTGAGGCATTAGAAGAAATCACAGATAGAAGTAAATTATGAGCTAGGTATAGTGGTGCATGCCTGTAATACTTGGGAGGCTGATACAGGAGAATTGCAGATTCAAGGCCAGCCTCAGCAACTTAGTGAGGCCCTCATCAGCTTAGTGAGACCCTGTTTCAAAATAAAAAATAGGGCTGGGGATGTAGCTCAGGTATAACACTCTGGGTTTAATCCCTAGTCCCCCCAAAAAATTAGAATAAAAAGGAAATTATGCATATCCCCTTTTTTATGGGTTAGATTCTGTAACATAAATTAATCAGAAGTTAGCCTTTTGCTATTGCTAGCCCTGATTTTCATCTAATTATCCTTTGAAATACAGTCCCCTCTCTGTATCAGATGGTTTCACATGTGTGAATTCCATCAATGGTGGTTCGAAAATAATAATTAAAAAAAGAATTCCAGAAAGTTCAAAAGAGCAACACTTGAATTTCCCATGCACTGCACAATATTTAAATCCATGCAAATGAAGTGTAGGAATGCCCTCCTGGAGCCCCACCACCACTTCCCAGATCTCACCGGCTGTTTAAGCTTTGTTAACATTGCCTGTCATTCCTGTATTATGTATGTGGTAAGGCGTTTGATAGTTGCAACTGCTTGAACATGTACAGACTTTTGTCATCATTATTTCCTAAACAGTACAGTATAACAACTATTAGCATAATATTTATAGTGTATTAGGCATCATAAATAATTTATAGAGGACTTTAAAGTATACAGGAGAGTGTGCATAGGCACACTATGTTGTTCTATTGAAGCGACTTGCGCACCTGAGATCTTAGTATCTGCAGTGGGAGGTCCTGGAACCAATTCCCCGTGGATAGTGGATCCCCAAGGAGGGACGGGTGCACATTGTCAGAAGCACCCATTGGCCTGATTGCTGCCCACCAGTGAGATCTCTCTGTGTAGTTGCTTCTCACTGGGTCATATCAGTGTCACATTGTTGTCAGTTGTCTTTCAGGCTATCTTATAAACCTTTCTTCCTTTCCCACTGTTACTGGGCACCTGGCCTCAGCCTACTGGATGCCCCTATGTACAGATTATGTAGTTATTTATCTTTATACTTGTTCAGCCTGGGCATATTGTGGCAAGAAACCATTGCTTCAGAAAAGTAGACCTCCCTGTTGAGGGACTTGTGTATTTGGGTGTCCCACCTTCCCCCCTGTTGGTATAAACAGTGTCAGAGAGAAAATGTTCAAATACTCACATGTGTTACCTGAGAATGTTGCCCTCTGTTCTCCTGTTCGTGTTTTGTGCATCCGTTCCTTTTGCCTGGGTTGCCCTTTCTCTTGCTTGGTGAATGACTGGCTACTTAGGCCCCTGAGTCCACCTCTATGTTTACCTCCCCTCGTGAAGCTTTTTCTGACTCCATAAGCCTAATTTCCTCCTTTCTCCAAGTTCCATTCTTTATCATCTTTGCAGTTTTTCAAAACTGTTTCATGAGCGTTGCAGGTCCTTGAATTAGGATTTTGTTCATCATTGATGTAGTTGGTACAGCTACCAAAGGCTGTGAAACTTGGGGAATGGCGAAATCTCTGACTCAGAGAAAATGCAGGATGTGTTTCCTTCACCTCGACTGGACTCTCAATATTCTCTTTCCTTTGCCTCCTTTGGCACATGTCCTTGACACAGCTGGGGTTTTGATTTATCGATGTTCTGGAGTTTTCATCACATAGTAGACGGTGCCATTTGTTGTGATGCCTCAGTTGTTACCATGCATAGAGGCTCTTCAGCAGAGCTGTCATTGGTTACACTTTTTATTTAACAAACATATGGAAGATTTAAGTACTTTACATATTAACTTGTTTAGTCTCATAACAATCTTATGTGGGAGGTACTATTAACATCCTATTTTATAGATGAGGAAATAAGACACAGAGGGTTATTTGCCCAGTATCAATAGCTTATATGTGGAGGAGCTAAAATTTCAACCCAAGAGTTCCACCTGTGGATTGTGTGTGATTTAACCCTACTCTTCCCTGCCAACATCAGTGGTGATATTTTGCCTTTAGCCACTAGTGACTGTTTACCTTTTTATCAAAGAGAAGAGAGCATGTCTCAGCTCAGACCTATATGCCAGGCAACAGTTATAATCAGTAATAATTTCCATTGTATTTTCTCTGTTTTCTTAAATTCATGATAGTTGAGTCTGGTTTTCTAATTATGACAGTTATATAAAGATTTCTCATATAATTAACTTTTGAAAATGAGCTAACAGAGAAAAATACAAGTAAATAACAATAGGTCTTAAGTGGTAGACAATATAATAGCACTGTGAAAGGTATTATATGAAATACTACTTGGTAGGATATTATGATTAATTACCTAAGAAGAGTTATGGATAGGACAGATTTCTCGTTTGGCTAATAAAATTGGCATTTTTTTTTTTTTTTTTTTTTTTTTTGTGCTAACAGTGGTGAGAAAAGATAGTGGCTGGCTGCAGTAGGGCACTACAGAAGTAGCTCTTTTCTTTCCTACCAATGGGATCTAAAAATAGTCTTTGCTGCTCTGTGCCTGAAGGTAATGCTCTAAGTGTCCCCCAGCTCTGATTAGATGGGGGTGATGAGTCATTTTCTGGCTACTTCCTGTACTACGACCCCGTCCCTAGCATCCAAGCCCATCCCTGATCCCCAGAGTGTCCGCTTTCTCTGTCTCGGCCTCAGTGTTGAGGTATTCATGGAGATACCGGGCATGCCTCCTGAAGCGGTTGCCTTGGTGCTCTGTGTTTGTGGTCTTCCATCTCCTCTAGTTTTCCTGTTTTCTCTACACTCTTTTAACCCTGCATTCTTCATGGCCGAGAATGGCTTGTGCTTCCTTTTGGGCATAATCTATGATTATATCTGCTACCCATTGATTATTCTGCTTCACTCTCAGTTTTCTGCTTGTTCTTCTTTTTCTGTATGTCTGACAGCCAGGATAGTACTCTGGCAAACGGCCAGCCCATTCTGTTTGATAGGTTGTGCTTGCTTTGAGCACAGTGCTGGGGAGGACCATGTAGCCCCAGTCAGTCTCAGTGGGTAAAAGGGCTGTGACGACCGAGGAAGGTTCACGTGGGCGCAGGCATAAGGAGTGGTGACACCCTTGCCTTCGTCTTCCATGTCTTAGGAGCATATAATTGTCACCTCTTCCCAGATCTGTAACACATGGCTCTGTCTAGCTTGATGAAGTTAGAGTGGTTGGGAAAGAGTAAGCTGATTACTTAGAGCTAGCTCTTGGCACAAGGGATGTAGAACAAATAACACCTAGAAATGCACAATATTAAATAGAGAGACAGACCTACAAAGGGGAACTGCAGAAATAGACTTTTTTCTATTCATCTTTCTCTGTCAGAAAGCTAATTCTTAAAGTCCCAGTAGTCCATAAGTATAAAAAAGTTGGAGAATAAAGACCATGTGTTTTAGTTCAACCTACCTGAGTGTGTCCTCTGCCAGCCACTTGGGGGACCTGTTATGAGCTTGCAGACACTGTGCTAGGCTCTGATCATACAGTGAGGAGAAACTATGCTCCCTGTCCTCAGGGGCTCCAACAGTTATACTACTTACAGTTTCTTCATACACTTGTGTTATTTCTTGACATAAGTTTTTCAGAGATGAACCTGATTCTGATTATTTTCTCATTTTTGCTCCTGCTCCTAAGCAGAAGCACTTTGGCCAGCATCTCTTGCCTGGGAGTTTCTCTATAAATGAAACTGAGTGAATTGTGTACTGTGGGTTGCAGGAGCCACAGAGAGTGTCTAAAGGGAACAGCCTGGCATGGCTATGTAAAGAAGGTGGCGAAGGCCATTATGATAATGAAAGAGGGGTTGATTAAAACAAATCTCCACTGTTTATTGGCCATGCAATTGGGCTAATTCCTTTGACTTCTCTGACCTCAGTGTGCTCCACTGTGAACTTGGGGTGATAACCTTGGCAGGGTTTGTGTATTTTCTTCCTCCTCTATAAGCATAGCTCTGGGGTTTAAGTCTACACATTGTTTTCAGAGCTGAATTAAATGATATGATGAATATGAAAGAACTTCATAAACTGTGAGGAGCTGTACACTATTACTGTCTATTAATCTTTGTTATTACAAGTGGCTTTCCCAAATTCCTTAGTTCAGGGGTCTATCCCTTTGGGTACATCTTCCATTTTAACTTTCAGACTACACCAAGTTTTTTACCTTTTAGATTATACCATGGAAACTAAGGGCCTCAGATGTGAAAGGACACTTTTAATATCCAAAAGCTAGTTAAATTATCAATTAAGAACAGAATACAAGTTACTTTGACTTATGTTTTAAAGAATACTAAACATCTTAGTTAAATATCTGAACAAATACCAAAATTCTGATATTTAAAAACTTACATAGAAAGCCACTAGGATTCTGCTGAAATTGGAGGGTTGTATATTGTAGCCTATCATTTAGGATAAAGGCCTTAAAATTTACTGATAGATTATAGCAAAGTTGGACTTTTGATGGAAAGGCATTAGTAATTGTGTTGAACTGGACGCGGGAAAACTGCTAGTTACATTCTCCCATATGGTGGCACCAGAATTTCCTAAATACCACAATTTCAACCATAGAACAAGACTGGTAATTAGAGGAAATAATTTCTCATACCACATGGTGAAATAGCCTAATTTTTTCCTCTTTTGTTAATTATACTTTTGTCTTCAATTATTTTTATTTTAGAATTCAGTGTTTGCAGGCCTAAATATATCAGTGACTTATTCCCAAATTACATGACTTCAATGGTTATTTCTGTTTGAAGGATTTTCTGTTGCATGGCCAACATGTTAATTCTTGTAGATTTCCCTGTGGAGCATGGTGTATTGTTCTGGTTTTTCAGTTCACTGTCTTTTCTCTAAATTTATATAATTTACTTTAGTTGATATTTAAAGTACTGGTGAAAGCCAGGCATGGCGGCACATGCCTATAATCCCAGTACTTGGGAGGCTGAGACAGGAGGATCAATCAGAAGTTCAAGGCCAGCCTTGGCAACTTAGTGAGACTCTGCTTGAAAATTTCAAGTGCAAAAAATTAAATAGGGCTGGCACTGTAGCTCAGGTAGTATGCTCCTGGGTTCAATCCTAAGTCCCTCCCCATCGCGCCCTTCCACCCCTACCAAACAAAAAGAAAGTACCAGGGAAAATATAACTGTCATCCAGCTTCCGTAGGTCCTATTATCTGACTCCTAGATTCTTTAGACAGCTCTCTTAGTGCTTTCTCTACTGGCATTCTCTTTTCTTTCTAATCCATCCTATGGACCAAGATTAATCTTCCTAAAATACTGTTTTCATTATACTCAAAGACCTTTAGGAGCCCCCCATAGCCTACTGGATGAAGTCAGACCTCTCAGGCAGACAGTTAAGTCTTTGTATGCCCAGTTGCCACTTACTTTCTGGCCCTCTTCCTCTAATTCCCTCCTCAACTGATATACATGCTGAGGCCTCCTTTCTTCCCTTCTCTGAGCCCCTGTTTACCATCACCTTTCTTATGATAGCCTTTGACACTCTCTCTGCCCGTCTAAGTCCTACTCGTCAGTTTTTAAGTTCCTGTCCAGCTGATCAGATCCTTTATTTTCCTTGCAGCGTTCACTGTGCTTATCATATATTATCTTTATTGTATTGTTTTTGTGTATATACCGTGCACTGCCTTCTACCCTAGTTTGAAAGACATAGTATTTATAGACAGGAATGGATTCTTAGTAGTTTTATAGCTTTCATGTAAATGCGAGCTTTAGGATTGTGGTTTATGGTCATTGAGTGAGATGCAAAAGGGCAGTTATTTATCTACTGTGTCCAGATAAGTATCCTAAGAGTCTTGCACAAAATAGGTTTTCATTGAGTGCTTATTGAATAAATTAATAGATGTGTTAAGTTTGTTTTCTTCTTCAGATGGATAAATTAATTTAGCATTTAACTTAGCATGTTATTATTGTATATCATGTTTGCTTTATTTCTTGTAGCAGGCAGAGACACAGTCAAAATGCTCCACAGTCCTTTATAGACTGTTTTGAATTGTGTAGTCTCCTTAGATCATGTCTATGTGCTGAATTAAAGCTAAATTTTCGTGGCCAGCCATTCTACCAACGAAATTGGCAAAGGTCTCCAAAGGGTTACAGGAAGTATTTGGACAATAGATCAATTTATAGTTTTATGTTGCATTTCATCTTTTGAAAATGCAGACTACCTCAGGTGACAGAAAGCTCCAGTAGGACAAAAGATAGCTTGTTGCTAAGACCAACGAGGCTGTCTTTTACAAATATTCCAGCCAGTCGTCAGCTCTTCCTTGATCATGTCATCGTTACTGCTGTATTCATCTGACACCAGACAAAAAGGAAAAAGGTAGGGGTCTTGGGAGGGAATTCCTTCAGCGCTTAAAGCAAGCAGGCTTGTCACACTGCAGGAGCACAGTGTCTGGTTTTAATAATCTCATATGTCATTATTAGTAGTGAAATATAAATCTATTTCTTAGAACTTTTCTTTTAATTTTTTTTCTAAGATTATAAAATCTCTTATGCTCTTCTTTCAGGAAAGTGGCAGAGGGGGTGTTAACTTGCTAAATGTCATTACACTGCTTGTTTTCAGTTTTAGATTAATAGCAGGTGGTAGCCATTTTTCAAAGCAAACATGCTGTCTTTTTAGTTCAGTTAGAAAAAGCACTAATTCTTTGCTGTAGCATAGAATATTCTGTGCAAGGTGACAAATGGCAAAGATCACAAAACATTTAACATTTAAAAAATCAAGTAATAGGCTAATACTGTAAAATGTTTTTAAGGACTCAACCAGAACTTTAAGCAAAATATATCTCTTACCATGCTAATTGAGTTATGCGACTTAGTTATTTATACTTAACATATATATCTGTTACTCTCAGTGAATCTATTTTCATGCAGCTTTGTTGATTTGTGGTCTGCAATATCTTTGTCCACTCTGCAGTGCTCATCTCAGATAGTGAACACCTCTGGGTGTAGCTGATTGAAAGCATTGTAGCTGATTGTGCAAATGGCAATCAGTGCAGTGTGTGTGTGTGTGTGTGTGTGTGTGTGTATGTGGTGGGGCACTGGGGTGGTTGGTGATGTTATTCTTGGAATAATGGGAATTTTTATTTTGGGATTCTTTCTTATTCACAGGCAGGTTTTAAAGACCATCTGAGATATTTAGTATGCCAACTCTAAAACAGGAGTCAAGATAATCTGTATTCTTTTCTTAACTAAAAGTCCTAGGTGTTAAAAGTAGCTTTGACACCTAAGGACCTTGGTTTCTAAGGTCTACTTCTGCTTCAGATGTATATGATTCTGTTTCTTGTCATCTGAATATTTTTAATAGTTGAGAAATGTGGCATCAGATGTCACTTTTGGTTTATCATTGAGATTATTATTTTACATGCCATAGACTTGCACTTGGTGTAAGAGTCTTGAGGGTGGGGATCTCTTTCCTCTAGGCTGGAATTTGATTACTTAGCTTCTCAGTCTAAACAGTTGCTAGAAACTTTCTAGCATCAGATCAAATGATGGATTAATGAAACTCTTACTCACAGGAGGATGATTTTTAAGCCAAAAATCCAATATATAATTAAAATGATAGCCATAACCATAAAGCAGACAGGATACTCATGTCAGGTATTTAATAATATTCTGACTTCCCAGCAGGCAGCACCTAATCAAAGTCATGAGACTGCTAATATCTATTGCTTGGTCCAAACCTAGAAAAGGGACTGCCTGTTGAACTCCAGTGGTAAGAGTCACAGATCCTGTTTTCACCAGGCAGCTCTTCCAGATGTGGGTTTCAGGAATGCCTCCTGTCTGCAACTCTTTTCGTAGATAGATAGATAGATAGATAGATAGATAGATAGATAGATAGATAGATTGATTTGTATAGGAAATGTACTACATAGTTCACGTTGCTGAGTAGTGAAGCTTTCTGGTACAGTTATGTTATTATATGTCTTTAAAAGCTACAAAGCATGTTTAAAATTGTAAGTTAACATTTTGATTCTGTCCATTGCCTAGTTTCCAGACAGCCAATCTCAGTTTAAAAATAATCTCAGGGGTTGGGCGTGGTGGCGCACGCTTGTAATCCCAGCATTCGGGAGGCTGAGACCAGAGGATCCGGGTTCGCAGCCAGCCTCAGCTACCTAGTGAGGCACTCCACAACTTAGTGAGACTCGGTTTCAAAATAAAGAATAAAAAATAGGGCTGGGGGTGTAGCTTGGAGGTAGAATGCCCCTGAGTTCAATCCCCAGTACCGAAAAAAAAAAAAAAAAAAAATCTCAGGGTACCAAAGGATTCCAGAATTTGAGATAATTCTTCCACTCCAGAGTACAAATATGGAAGAGAAAAAAGCTAAGTCTAAACTAGCCAGGATGAATAAAGGGGGAGGGGGTGCTTCCCTTCTGGGATCTTTGCCTGCCCTGCAGCATGGCGCCCCCCGTGGGCAGTAGTGACTTCCTTCTCTTCCCTCCTCAACCATCTTGATCCAGGAATTGAAGTGGCTTATTTCCAAACTACCTGTATACTTCGTTGAGGTCTTTCCAGGTGGTTCAGGCTTTGGGTGCATTCTCATCTTCCCATACTTTCTTTCTAAGACTTCTTTCCCTCCTGGCGTTGATGAAGTCTAAAGTTATCACTAGTTATTCCTGTGATCTTACCTCTCAACCTGATTTGCTTGGTCAGGTGAATTGGAAGCTTTGTACAAAGGCATTGTACATTGTCCAGAATGTTCCCTCATTTTGGAGCCTGGGGGAGATCGGATGTTGTGAAGGGCCAAGCACTCTGTCATACTGTCGTTACCAGTTGTCGTTGTTGAGGATTTTGGTGGGGGAAGGGGGTACTAGAGATTGAACCCAGGGATATTCTACCTCTAAGCTACAACTTCAGCTCTATTTTTTAATTTTGAAACGGGGTTTCAGTATGTTGCAGAGGGCCTCGCTAAGTTGCTGAGGCTGGCCTCAAGCCTGTGATCCTCCTGTCTCAGCCTCCCAAGTACTGGGATTGCAAGTGTGCACACCACATCTGGTTTTGAGAATTTCTTTTTTAAGTAGCTTTTATCTCTCATATATTTTTCCAAATTTCATTTTCCTTGGAATATAATGGAGTTGCATTCGACTTAAGGATTTAGCTTTAAATCAGGATGAAAGGTAAAATTTTCTTAGATTCAAAATTATACTTCGGAGTCCAGCACTGCTAGTTTTCCCTCCATTATTGAATCAATAGTTTTTTCTAGTTACACACTAGATAAAAATTGCTGGCTTTTATTGAAGGGTTTATGCATGCAACCTATATAACATCAAGCTCTAGAATGCCATTCACTGAGAAGAGATGTTCTCTCTTCAAGGCTATGTAGGGAATGAGACAGGCCGAGAGTAAAGCCCATGAGTGTCTCCTATCCATGCTTCCAGAGCAGGTAAAATCATAAGTCCTCCGTCAATTATTCTCTCTCTCTTTCAATCTGGGTAGCTGAGTTTGCATAAGCTGAATGTGCATATGATGTAATTCTACTGTCCCAGCCTCTAAAGAGCCACAAATGAGGTGGGCTTGGCTGATTATTTGCTGGCCTTCCTCATTTTTATGTAGAAAATGAGAACTAGTTTGAGTTGGATAGCAGCAATGAATGGTACTTGTTTTAGAAAAGAGGCCCCTTCCAGCTCTAGTCTTGTCTATTTTAAATTCCAGGTGGTGTTAGGTTCAGGAAGCAGCCCAGTGAATACTGCTAAGGCCCTGTCATAGTATCTGCAGAGCCACTACCGGTGCCAAGTCAGGCAGAGAGGGAGCATCGCTCCTGCCATGCAGTGTCTACCCCTGGCAACCAGGTGTCACATCTACATGGTTATTTCCAAATGTTGTTTAATGTGTGCTTGTTGCATCCTAGCAATTTGGCAGCAGAACAGACTCATTTATTCAATTTCCTCTGGCCTAGCTGCATAGTAGATTCAAAATGAGTAATAGAAGAAACATTGTGGTATATTAATGCATAAAATGTGGATGGTAGCGGTGTCTCAGATGTTATTTAGCTCATTTACTGAATTTCACAAATAAGAAAACAGACCCCAAAAGATTAAATGATTTGCCCAAGACTGTAAGTTAGCAGTCAAGGTAGAATTAAAGCTTTAATTGCTGGGTACCTATTTTGTTGGTTAATTTTCTACTGCATAGAATCTAGGGATCACATTGTATCCCATGGGTCCAGTTGGATTTACTGTGTCCTACCTAAAAGGAATTAATATGCACAAACAGCCCCAACCTTAGCTTGGTGGTTTACATAATGTTTGAACTGGACATTGTGTTTAAGGCCTGCCTAAAGTGTGTTATTTTCTTTTGTGTTAATTAGCAAATCAGATTGCATGGTAGCCATGAAAATATGCCCTTCAGATCTATCTTTAACACACGAAGTCTTCTTTCTTCCTTCTCTCTGTTGCCAGTGTCAGATCTGTGGCATGGTCTGAAGTACCCTTGCTTTCTCCTGCTCCCATTTGCCTTTATCCTTCTCAGTGTTTCCCCTTCATTGATCTCTTGTGCTTTTTTTTCTTTTCAATTTTATTGGTGCAATGTAATTATACAACATAGATTCAAAGTGATACATTCATATATGTATGCAGTATCTCTTGCTGTGGTTCCCTACTGACTTCCTCCCGCTCTTCCCCTCCGCCCTCCCCGTACATACTAGGGTTATTAGTGTTACCTTCATATATAGGCATAGTATCATTTGGTCTGTTTCCTTCCTCAAGCCTTCTCTTGTACTTTAATCTGTCTCAGCATCTGCATCCCAGAGAACCTGAAATGACATAGTACCCATTTAAATACTTTTAAAATAGTCTGCATTAACTGTTGCAGAAAATCTTTAAAAGCCTCTTTATGTTGAATAGTGCCAAAAATAACTACAAAGGTTTGACTAGTCGTTTTTATATTTTCCTCCTTTAACTTCAAGCCAGCATGAAACGAAATAAAGTCAGAGTGATGGGGAATACACTGTGGTCAAGAGGCAGGAATCCCAGAACTAATTTACTTCCCGACCTTAAAGAATTCCCTTAGCCAATAGGAAACTCAGAACCACACTTAACTGTGTGTAAAATGAACTGAATAATCTCGAGATGTGTTTTTCAGTTCTGGATGTGAAGCAGATTGCAAGGGAATAAGTCAACTATCCAATTGGTCGCAATAGTGCGAACATTAAATCTAAATCTAAATTGAACAAATACAAGTTAATACAAAGAAAAGGAATTCAGAAGTGGTACAGTAATTGTCTCCCAGTTGTTGTCCAATTTATTCGTCAGATCAGTGACACCAAATACCTTGGCACAGATAGTGCAGTTTCACAAACCTCTCTATGTCAGAGTGTGTCTGAGCTTTTTAGTGCCCATGCTAAAACGAGATTATATATAAGTGCCTGGAAATGGAACTTTTATTCCCCACAATATGGAGTAAGAAGAAAGACACATTTTAGTATAATTGCACTTTAAGTTACACAACTCCAAATGCTTCCTACTCCTTCCCACTCTATCACAATAGCTATAGTTTAGAGTTGAGACCACCCTGCTTTTATATATAGTGGTAATATTTAATAGTTGATAGCAGCAATCTATTCCACAGCTCAATTTCATAATAAAAGTCTCTTCTCGCTCTATATCTATGTAATCACATAGTCATTGCACTGACTATTGTCTCTTTTACCACATTTTCCTCTTTCAATTATAACTTTTATCTTTAAAGGTTTTTTTTAGCTCATTATTGATTTTCTGACATGCTATCCTTATTTATTGTATAGAACTTAGTCTTTTAGAACTTTGTTTTATATGCACTCACAGAATTTGATTGAGCATGTTGCTTTAGACTTGGTGTGTTTTCACTTGTATCTTTCATAAGCAAGCAGTAGCTAAAGCTGGTGCCATTAGACTAGTCAAAATTCCTTACCTGAGCCAGGTGTGGTGGTGCACGCCTGTAATTCCAGTGACTGGGAAGGCTGGGACAGGATGATGGCAAGTTAAAGGCAATCCTAGATAGATGACTTAGCAAAATCCTGTCTTAAAAAAAAAGAGCTGGGGGTATAGCTCAGTGGTAAAGTGCCCCTGCGTTAATCCTCCAGTGCCAAAACGAAACAAAACCCTGCTCCTTTGAGCACGCTGAAACCTAATAGTTGATTTCACTTTCGATTCAGCATTTACTCAGTGTTTCTTAGATGTTGGGAGTTGTGGCGAGTGTTCTCATTTTAAATGGGTGTTGGGAGAGGAGCACCAACCGTATGTCACTGAACTGATGCGCTGGTGTTTCAGCAGCTTGCATGTTCAAAACTCATGTTACTTCATAACGTGAAACATGTAAGATATAATGGAATCACAATATGCCTTGTTCTCAGGAATGATATATAAAATATTTAACAACAAGATGGCATAGTCACTGCCCAAGCAGAACAAATGTTGAACATCGGGTACCAGTTTCTTGTCAACTGAACAGTTCTTGTCCTGCCTGACCAGATCATTATCAGACCAGTGCATTCAAAATATTACATATAATATAGGCCTTTATTTTACAGGGAGCTCTCGAAAAGAATGTGCTTATATACCGGTTTTATAATTTCCCTCCTTAGTTTAGAAATAATGAATTGAAATTTTTGAATTTCTCTCACCGGGAAATGATTCAGTACTTTGTGTAGATGTGGCTGCTTTGGCATTGTGTGCTTGTAATTCAACCATACTGTCAGGTTGTAATACAAACGGTCCCTGGCCTAGTTGTCCAATACATACAGACATTTATTGAACAAAAGTTTATTGGCAAGCAGGTATAAAATGATTCATACAGCCCATTATGTGAAATCAGGGACATCCCAGTTTTCTGTTCCTTAATGCTTGCTTTGCAGTAACTGTTCCTCTGAGGTGGATGAGGCTGCTGACAGTTGACCTCAGACAACCAACAATCCTCTCAATCCACGGGTTCTCAATAGGGGATAGTGTTGCCTCTGAGGGGACATGTGACAATGTCTGGAGACATTTTTGGTTGTTACCACTCAGGGTGAGGGCTGGCACTTGCTGAGCTGTGCAGGTTAGAGTCCTAAACTTCCTGCAGTACACAGGAAAGCTTCCACAAGAATGAACTGATCGGAAATATCAGCAGTGCCATAGGTGAGAACCTTTGTCTTAAACACATGACTGGATGCAGGACCCCTTAGAGATCAGTTCTGAGGCACCATCCTTAAAGTCTCTAAAGCGACAAGCCTCTTTAGATTCTTATAACGTGATCATACAGCAGATGTAAGAGTATCTTTATAACTATTCCTTCTTTCTCGTTGCTTTTGTTTTACTAATAGGAACCCATATCTAACACTTACCATGGTAAAGAACCCTTTTCACTAATAAAATCACATGCCAATAGCCATTGTGCTAATTAAAAACTGTCATTGTTGATGAAGACCTGGATGAATGAACCCTTGCAGTACCCCCTCTATTCTTTGAGCTTCTAATTTTAAGCCTATAATAAGCCTCATTGATTGCTCCTGGATCATGTGTTTTTGTTGTACCATGCTGGCACCACCTTGTTCTGAACTTAAGCTTAAGTAACACGTGCACGGAATATCACACTGTGTATGATGTGGTATTTTGAAGCAAATCACAGATTTCCTTCCCAGAAGCTGTGTCTATTTGCTTTGCACAAACTCTTCCTCCCAGCACAGTTCATTTCAGTTCAGCCATCATGTACTTAGTGTTTCCTTCACAGAAAGTACAGACCAAGAATGAGCTGAAGATGTGAATAGAGAAGAATAAAGCCCTTTTCTTGCTCCAGAGAGCTGAGAGTTAAAAGAGGGACGGTGTGTGAGAACATGTATGTAATAGAAGGCAAAGTCAAAAACAGGAGCCATAGGAGATTTGTTGCAAGGCTTTATTTATTAGCTACAAAGATGGGAGAGGCAATAGGGATATGACTTGGCAAAAACTACAGGAAATGACATTCAAGAGCAGCTTTGAAACCTGGTCATAAAGTGACCAGATGGGCATTGGGGTCTCCTGTCTTCTCACCAAATGGGATTCCTATTATGTTATAGAGTTATTAGGAAAACTGGAAATGTAAATGTATAGTTGAAATCCCACCCCCCTCAGGTATAGAAGAAAGATTATGAAGTTGCCTCAGATTTCATCTCGCACTTAATTTTGCTTCTTTGTTAAGTACCATCTGTAAACTAAAGTAATGAGAGGACTTCTGGAAAAGTTTAAAGCAGATCACCAGCAGATCACTTTCTCTCTTAAATTTATGTATGTAGTCTACCAGTCTCTTCTCTTCATTCATTGTTGGCTTCACTTTTTAATTTCAAAGCCATCTATCTTTGTCTCTCTGTTTATTTCAAGAGAATAAGCAGGCATCCCCCAAAGTCAGTTGGCTGTTTCCAGGGTATGGTTAGTATGAAAATGCTGAAATGTAGATTAGGGTACTTGAAACTGCTGGTAAGACAAAACAAACAAGAACAAACTGGCTTGATCTAATCCTGAGGGCATGGAATTGAGGTTCAGACTTCAGATATAGAAGCTTGTTAGAAAAAGGGCTGTTGCCTTTCATCTCTGGTCTGTGTTAAACTTCCATCAGGTATCAGGTATTGTTAGTAGACATCAGTGTATTTTAACATTTCAACCTGGGATTTGCTCATAGCATATGCAGATACCTCTACGTAGTCATTGAAAAGTGTGATACTATTAGTAACAGGTGGTGCATCACTTAAGTTCACAGAAAGTCCTTACTCTCTTGAAGGTCACCTTCTGGTATGGTTTGGAAAACATTGCTCTAAGTATAATTCTTTGTCTATTAATGCCACTTGATAAATGCTCAGTGAACCTTCTGTAATTTCTCTTTTAGAGTGGAAGTCTAGTATTCAACTCACTGAATACATGGCTACTTTAATTATTCTTTTATGCCTAATTGATATTCACAGTGATTGTGTTCTACAGTTTCTAAATGTAGTATTACCTTACAAGTCTGTGGCTCTGGCCCCTTTGGTATTTCAGTTCTTTCTGTTTTATGTGAACATATTTCTTTAGGTCCATATATATTGTGCTACATGTCATTTTGACAAGGAATTGTTTCTTTCCTTCTCTTATTTGCTGATCTGCCTATGTGAGTTTAAGATAGATTTTGCCTACCATAAGTTATCCATATCAAATTCAAGGAATAATCTTTCCCAGCTCGTTATATGTACATTTCAGAATGTTTTAAGATTTAGGATAAAAATAAATATGGCTGTCGGGATTTCCTATTTAGAGTGATTTAGATTTGGTACCTTTTTTCAATCCACTTAATCTCTGGCTTCATAGTATCATCTCATGGAAAACTGAGCAGGTGCCTGCTTTGTTTTCTACCTTGAGCTTTTAAAATTGAACACTGACATTTCAAGGACCTTTGTCATTTAAAATGTACAAGCTTCCCCATAGCAGTCTTGTCTTAAGATGACTTGTATATGACATATGAAGTAACAATAGATTACCTTTGAGCTAATTGATTGTGATGTCATTGGGTTCCATTTGTGATATACCTCAGTCCTTGGGAGCAACTAGGGTATAAAGACTTAGTGAAAGGGCATCGTAATGCTGAAAAGTTTGAACTATGAAGATTTACCTAAGAGTATGCATGGAAAGGTAATATTCTTTGAGCACTTGATGGAATATCTATGACTCCAGTTACTGTATCGTATCGTATCGTATCCTATTGTAGTCTGTATTGACTTTATTATATCATTTGTTGTAAAGAACCGTCAAGTTCCTCTCTGGAAAGAGACAAATCTTTAAGGAAGTAAATACATGCATACTTCAGTTTTAATCTAGCTACCAGTATGAGTTAAGACATCAAAATGTTTGTGTTGGGTTTCTTAAAACTCGATTTCCTTATTTTCTTTGTTTCTCTTGCTGTTTGTGAGGCTCTAGATTTCCATAATGATCCACTTAAGCACATTCTGTCACATTTTCCAACCCAATCATGTTATCCCAAATCTAGCAAGATCTGAAAACTAATCAGTGTACGTTTCCTCCAGGAATAGCAAACAGGAGACGGGAAAGACTTCATATGCATCTTTCCCTCAGAAATGATCCTACCATAACAGTAAATAATATCATAATCCTATTTGTTTTTATTTGGTCATTTACAGTGATTCTGTGTCTGTTACAGAGTTCTACAGAGAAGTTTTATTTCCTCGCAGTTAGTTTACTGCTTTTTCTTAAGTTGAGTGTGACTCTCCATCCTCAGCAGCTATTAGCTCAGTCAATGTATTCCAGGCTTATTTAAGTTTCAGGATTCATATCGTGTGACTTTTCCTCCCAGCATCCCATTAACTGTTTCAAAGCAATGTGCCATTAAAGTGTGGTGGCCATGTTTCTTGCTTTGTTATTCTTCCCAGTAGATCTCAAACTATTGATTTTGTTTGCAGTTGAGAGAAAGATTTGTGATGTTAGCCTATTCTTTAATATTATTTGGTCTATGGAAGTATCTTCTTTGGTCTTTAGTGTACATGTCTGACATTTTGGTGTGTTGCTTTAAGAAGTTTCAAGGATTATATCACTATATAAAAGTGAATGAGGATATTTCTGTCCATCCTTTATTTAGGTTGTAATTGGCCCTTTAAAATTAAATTTCTTGGTTGGTGCAGTGACTTCAGTAGGCCCAAGCAGTATACTTGCAGTATTGAATCCTCTTACATTTTCTAAATAACTATAATAGAATATCCATTATGGCCTCATTGCATTTTTGAAAGTCTTACTGTGTGAACAAAAGATAATATTAAGGAGTGCTAGAATTTTACTAACCATGGTAGATAATGTCATACATTGACTAGGAAGGAAAACTAGGTTCTAATATATTAAGGGTTTAGGAAGTAAAAATAGTTTTCATGCTATCTATAACTGTTCAGGTTGTTAAATTTTTCAAGTTATAAACCTTAATTACTTAGTAGTCTATTCTTCTAGACTGTACCATGTTGCATTTCCATCTCATAACAATAAATGTACTAATATTGATGTTTAAAAGATCTTTTTACTCATTACAGGAGTAATAACTTTCCATTATACTAAGTAGGGAACAGTCCAAATAATAAACATTCCCCGCTACGCATTTCATAACCTCTGTTAACATTTGTTTCCTTCTCTCTACAGCTAGTACTCAACTTTCTCTGTCCTTCTCATCAGTTCCTTATCCAAAATTACATGTTCTTTTATGACTTTTCCCCCCACTTAATATTTTGAGTCTTAAAAATTAATTCTGCTACTAAAACATCAGTTTTTAATGATACCTAGTGTGTGGTCATGTAACTGGGCCATAATATAATAAATTTCCTATTGTTTGGCCACATTTGGTTTGCCCACACTTCTGCTGTTTCCACTTCATTTTTTCAAATGCTAGTTGCATTTTCTGAGATGTAAATTCCTCTCTATTTTTCTTTGATATTTGTTACAATTGAATGCCTGGAAGCAAAATTGGCCACATGATAAAAAGATTAACAATAATATTTATATGCATATTTATGTATTATAGTTATTTTATAAATTTTAGTATGCTTAATTTATATTTACTTTAAAAGTTTTATATGATTATATTTATTCTTTGATATATAGCTCTGTTTTGACAAATGCAAGTAATTATGTAAACCAAGAAACATACTCTTATCCTTACCTCAAAAACTCCTTTCTTTCGCTCATCGAATACAAAGTATATTTATTATTAATTCCAAAAATACAAATAAGTAAAAATAAGAAAATAGAAACCATCTATAAGCCTAATGCTGTGTTATGATCTGACATTTTATAAATATCCTTTTTGTATTTTTTGTTTTCCCTTGCTTCCTACTTCAAAAGAGGTTATACTGTTTTGTCTGTCTTTTTTTTTTTCCTCACTTAGTATATGCGTTACTTAACCATTGGGTGGTTTTTTGATTCTTTACAATTCTATAGCATTTTATAGTGAACATTTTTACTTATTTCCATAGTTATTTAAGAAAAGTTCTAAAAGTAGGGTTTTATATGTCAGTGCATATGTACTACCTTTTAAGACTTACTACATTTTGTAAAATTGATGTATTAAATGGGATCCGAAGGGAAACACACTAAGACCCGTGTGCGTGTTTGTTTATATGACTTTGAACTTCACTATCATGTATAATTATAATGCATCAAGAAAAGTATAAAAAAGATGGTTATTCATTTGCATTCTGACCATCTATAGGAGTATGTTTTCCTATATTCTTGCTAATATAGATTATTTTAATTTCCTATTTATGTCACAATTACCTAGCCTTATTATTCTAGTTTGTAATCTTTTATTTCTTGGGTGGTTTTTCCCTTTGTTTAGTGTGTGTGTGTGTGTGTGTGTGTGTGTGTGTGTGTGTGTGTACTCCCAGTGTATTTTTCTTTTGACTTTTGCAGGGAGAGGTTTAGAGAACAATAAGCCTGGTTTTTTAAGCACTCTATATGTTAGTAACATTAACTCACAGTTACATGCTGGGATTTATTATCCTCTTTTGTCATTTGCATATTCTTTTGCTTTTGTATATATTTTTGTTTTGTTTTATGGAGGTTTTTATGAGTCCATTCTTACTCATTTCCTTTATTTATATTTTGGGCATGTGTGTTGAATTTAAAGAGATCTTTTCTCTTTAGATTATATAGTCATGTACATTTTTTTTTCTCACTTGCATTTATGTTTTATATTCCTAACAGACTAGTAAGGTTTTCATTGTGTTGTGTCAAGGAGCTATAGATTATGTACTTGCATTCAAATGTATTTTTATCTAATCTTAATACTGTATTTGTTTCTATTTCATGTGCTTTCAAGTAGCATGAACTTTTCATTAATATTTTGTATTTAAACTATAAGAGCATAGTGACATTCAAATTTCCCAAGTTACACATCTCCTCTTGTTTCCCCATTTTTTTGTTGCATTTTAGATATTGCCCATCAGATTTCTCTGTGACATTAGGAATATTATTGTTAAATAACTGTATGTTTGTTTTTAACATGCTTCAGGAGATTGAAGAAAAAGTAAGTAACAAAATACCTCCAAATGTAAAAATAGTTTCACCTCAACTAAGCAGATAGTTGAGTGGACAGGTGCCCTGATGTGACTGAACTTGGTAACCTTTGATGGCTTTGCAAAAGAATATAGTGTATGCACAAAGATGGGAATGTCAAAATATATTCTTATATGTGTTACTTATATGTGTACTTAGCATTTACTGAACAAAAAGTGTTAAAAACTTTCCTAATCCTACATAATATAGGGAGATCTCTTCTGTCATGAATAAAAGCCAATTAAACCTGGTTCGAAATAATAAACGCTTAAGAAGTATGTTTTAAAAAATTGTGAAAAACATCGAATAGCCATCTTTACTCGTTTTTTAAGGAATCAAAATTATTTTATTGCTTTTTAAAATATATTTATGTATATACATATGTATGTATTTATGAATGATACTGGGGATTGAATGCAAGAGCATTCTACCTTTGAACTATATCCCCCACCCAATTTAATTTTTTATTTTGAAGTAGGGCCTTGCTGAATTGTCAAGGTTGGTGTTGAATCTGTGATCTTCCTGTCTCAGCCTCCCAAGTACTGGGATTATGGGCATGTGCTACCACTCCCAGCTTTATTTTTAATTTTTAAAAATAAGATCTTCTAAATTAGAAGTAGCATAACTAAAGGTTTTAAAAAGTACTTACCATTTTTATTTATATTTCAAATTATTTAAATAAGCAATTACAGTAGTTTTGGCTTCCCCTTTCTCTGGGCTATTACTTCATAAATAGGGAAAAAGAACAATGCATGTATCTATATGCAGGTTTCACTAGGTAATGTAAGAGTTCTCAAACATAAGGTTTATGTACTAAATGTTATATAGGCATTTTTGTGGTTGTTGAAAATCAGTAGCCATGTACTTTATTCTCAGAATAAAATCAAAGTTTTATTGTGAAAATATTAATCCTTGAAATTATTGTTGAAAAGAGAAGACTGTGTGTAATGTGTTGTATTCTGACATTTTTAAATACATTTCTACAAAGTAGGACACAGCTGTCACAGTAAAAAAAAAAAAAAAAATACAATGCACACTCATTCTTTACATTTAAATCCAGCAATCATCATCATATTAATGTTTGTTATGGCAAAGACCTAATAGATTGCAAAACTTGTCATCTTTGTATACTTATTTCTAATGCAATTTATACTTGACTTTTGCAATGCTGTTGCTGCTTTTTCTTGATATAGTATATTCCTCATTTCTTTTTTTAGGCTAAGCAGCTGGAAGAGAAAGACCGAGTGATAAAGAAGCAGGATGCGTTCTACAAAGAGCAGCTGGCTAGATTGGAGGAAAGGGTATGACTATTACTTGTCATTGCTTCTCTTACCACTTTAGCAGCTTTCTATATATTTATTTAAAAATCAATAAATTAGAACACTTTTCCTAGGTAGAAAGTGGCTGGGAAATGAAGAAGCCAGGCAGATATTTATTCTCCCTGGTAATGTCATTTATTTGGTCATTTTTGGTGTGGTTATGCTACTCATTCATCAGTGATTTTATCACCCAAGAACTTCCTCACATATTTTCCTTTGCATGGAATTTTGCAATCTTCATTGCCTTCAGATCAAATAGTAGAGTACCAAACATAGAGTAAACGAGATCTCAAACATCAATATATCCTTTAAAATAGTATGTTGTCTTTGTGAAAACTCAGTTTGACTGCAATTGCTGCCAAGAAATGAATGTCTCCATTCATTGTGAACCAAATAAGTGATGTGGACCAAATAAGTAGGACTTACGGAGAAGAGTTAGGAGGACAGCAGACAGTAGGTCTAGTCAGCATGGACTTAGAATTGTACAGGAACACAATAGAGGGAATTAGGACTGAAGTGAAAGTAGGCAGCGCATCTAAGGATGGAATTTAGCATTTCATCAGTACCCCATTCGACAACGTAGATTTGTTGTCTAGATTAATTTCATCCATGGGCCATAAGATTGCAGAATAAGCTATGCATTCCTTTTGATTGAGTCCCAAAACTTGATTTTTGAAAATAGAATATTTGATGAGAAAATAGAAAAAATATGCTGTTAAACCCCACTTCACACTGATATTTATGTGTTAAGTGTGTTTGAGTATCTCTGTACGTCATTGGAATAAGTGTGTCTTGGAATAAGTAGTGACCGACATCTACTTGAGCACCTCATATGTTAGGCCCTAGTCTAGTGCAAAATATCCTAGTGAAGAAAATGAACTGCTTGTTCTCATGGAACTTTTATTTCAGTCAAAAACCAGTTATGAGCTGGCCATGGTGGTGCCCACCTGTAATCCTCGTACTTGGAGGCTGAGACAGGAGGATGGCAGGTTTGAGTACAGACTCAGCAACTTAATGAGACTCTCAGCAATTTAGTGAAATCTTGTTTCAAACAGAAATAAAAAGAGCTGAAGGTATATAGCTCAGAGGTAGAATATCCCTGGTTTCAGTCCACAGTACCACACACACACACACACACACACACACACACACACACACACACAGAGTTATCATATTGTATGACATGATGGAACATGGTCCATCATGGCAGGGAAAAGGGCACCCCCAGGATCAAGGTGTAGGCATGCATTTAGGTAGAAGAGGAAGGCCTACCAGTGAGATAGGGAAGCAAGTCATTGTCCTGGAAGAGGGCAACGCTTGGCATGCTTAGGAAGGCCAGAGGGGTTGGGAGAGAAAGAATACTCTGGTTAGTGTCTTAGGCAACAGTTTTGAAGGAAAGGAGACATGATAAGAGGTTAATTTATAAGCAGGGTGGTGATGTCTTGGGCCAGGATGCTGACAGTGAAGTTAATGAAATGTGGTTGGATATTTCAAAGGTACAACTGACCAGATTGGCTGATGTTTTGAATAAGAATAATAGGAAGAAATGTTGAAGATCATCTAGATTTGTGGATTTTATAACTAGATTTACCATAGGAGAAGATTATTGAAGTATAGATTGAGATGTGAGTGGTGGACGAAATCGGACGAAATCTGAAATTTGATTTTGGATATGTTGAATTAGGAGCCATTTTGAGGATATTCAAGTAGAGATGTTGAACAGGCATAAGGGGGAATGGTTTGGAGCAGAAGTCAGCAGTAGTCCTTTTAAAGGGTTAGATGAGTAAATATTTTAAGCTTTGAGGGCCATGTATGGTCCCTGTCCCAGATTCTCACTTCTCCCTTTGTAATGTGTGTGTGTGGTGGTGGCGGCGGGGGGGGGAGGGGGGGTAATGTATCAATGAATGTGACTGTGTACATTCTGAAGTTTGAATGTTGTGTAGTTTTCACATGTCACAATTTTTTTTTTTTACCATATTTTCAACAATTTAAAAAATTTAAAAACCACTATCATGACTATGTAAAATAGGTGGTCGGCCTGCTTTGACTATAGGTTATAGCCTGTGAAATCTCGTTTTGAGCACAGGTTCCAAAACCAGATGTCTCACATTCAGCCTCCTAGAGTGGCATGTGCCTGCTGTGTAACTTGGAGCATCTTTCTTAACCTCTCACGTTCCCCAGCTGTGGAAGGAGGATATAATAATACTAACCTCACTAGCTTGTTAAACTGATCGAATACTTATAAATCATCTATAATACTGTCTAATCCAGAGTAATCCCTCAGTCTTTCAGATCACTGTACCTGATATATGCTAATAAATGCTGGCTGAATAAATGAATGAGTCAATGAAAGTTTCTGAGATAATTTACTCAACCCTGGCTTTATCCCTACCCAGTGATAGTTTTGTATGCCATCATTTTTACTGTCTTAGGTCTCTTGAATTTGTCATATCTCTGTAGGGTGTAAGAAAAGTCCTTGCAAAATACTCCCCCCCCCCTATTTCTCATAGATCCACTAATTTGAAACAATGAAGTGGTTTGTACAAAGGACTAAGAGGATTTGTTTGATGCAAATTAAACTTATCTGCACAGCAAATAAAGTATCGTTTTAGGCATCAAGTGGACAAATGGTAGAAGACCAGATGGTTATGGTATGAGAAGATTCAATCATTTGGCTAGTGTCTTCTTATATAGCAAAAAATATTTTTTCCTTCATCTGAGGATCAGTCTGAAAAGTACTTATTTAGGAATGTAAACTGAAAACTGAGGAGCATCTAAGAGCTTAGACTCCTAAGGTGAACCGATCACACAATTAGTTATACTTAATTCCGTGTGTGTGTGTGTGTGTGTGTGTGTGGTGGTGGTGGTGGTAGGGATTAAACCCAGGAACATTTTACCTCTAAGCTACACCCTCAGCCCTATTACATTTTTTATTTTGAAACAGGGTCTCACTAAGTTGCCAAGAGCCTCATTGAGTTGCTGGGGCTGGCCACAAACCTGCGATCCCCCTGTCTCAGCCTCCCAAGTACTGGAATTACAGGCATATGCCATCACACCCATCTATTTAACTCCATGTTTAATAACATGAAAGAACGTAAACCAAGAGTCAGTAGTCATGGTTTGTCACTTAATCTCTTGAAATCTTTGTCCCTCCATCTCTTCCATGGGGATAGTAACTGTTCCTTGCTCACCTTTTTGGCTTGGGGGAGTGAGGAACTAATAAAAGGCTGTATGTGAAAGCTTCTTGAAAACCGGAAAGAGTTTAACAAATATGAACTGTTACCTCAACAGAATCTCTACTTACTTTTATTTGTGTGAGATCTTAGTAGCCATAAAATTACTTTAGTGTTAGTCAACTTTCTGTCCATTTCTCTAAAGTCTTGGGTTTTTGTTTGTTTGTTTTTAGTTGACATTAGAGTACCTAAGTTGAATTTTGTTCAGTTGGATTTCATCTAGGAACATTTGAGAGACATTTAGGTCTCTAGTGATGGAGCATTTTCTAGACTTAATGCAAAAGATTATAAAAGAATTTTCCCTTATATTATGGTAGTGAAGGATCGTGTCTAAACATTTTTATTAGAACTTAAATACAGTGTGTTAGAAGGTGTGAAAGTGCTGAGTCCAGCAGTGCACTATGTAAGAGAAAATAATGATGGTAATACTAACTTGCAAAATCATCTAACTTACTAAGAAATCCAGGTTGCTGTCATTTAAAAGTGGATATAAGCACATGTCTTCCTTTTAACGAAATGAAATGATGAAATCCTCAAGTGGTATATCATTCATGGAGTGAGGGGTCATCAATGAGTCTTTGATAGAATCATTCAGGGATCATCCCTGAGACCTTCTCATCAACTAGATTGACAAACACAGTAATCATAGATACCTCTTTTTGGTGACTTGTGATTTTACTACTTTATCAATTCGTTTTCATTTTCTTGATGCAGATGAGTCAAAGTCTGTTAAGCATATGAAGCTGGGTTTGCTTCTTGGTCCTTTGCAGTAAACTCTTTCTCAATTAGGTAATTCCCATGTGTCAATGCAGCTTTTTCCTCCAGGTATTTATGTTGTCTAGTCTGCCAGGAGACTGAGATACCCTCTTATACTTGTGAGGTGTAATAAGTAAAAATTAACCAGATACCAGTGTTTTCCTTAGAACTAGTACTCCAAAGCAGCAACGCTTGACTGAGAAAGAAGGCTGAAGCCATTTGAGTAGTTTTGCAAAGCTTTATTTCCCAGTCAGTCAAATGTTGCTAACTTACCAAACGGCTTGGGTATAGGTGTGAACGTGAACTTTTCTCTTTTAAAAACATTAAAGATGTCACAAGTTAGGTGTATAGCCTAAGAGATTTTGGAGAGTATTCACTTCTGCTGGTTAATGTAGGAGACTTGAGAAAAAGTAATTCCTGGTTGGTGACTTGTGGAGAGGAACCCCAGAGCAGCTTTCAGAGAGCAGACTCTAAATGTTTATGCGGAACCTTCATTAAGTACCTCAGGGAGGTCTTTTTTGTTTTCCCAACTTTGAACAAATAAATCCATAATGCTTTCTACCTTTCTTTATGATGCTACATTATATTTATAATAATTGAGATTAATTATGCATACTTATCTTGCAAACCCCTTGAGGACAGAGCCTATTTTCCTCTGTATTTTTATAATGCATCCATAGTAGGAATACAGTGATACTATAGTGAGTGAATCTTTTTTCAAATAATTTTATTGGTACCTTGTGATTATACATCATAATGAGGCTCAAAGCGACACAAACACACGTGCACACAGGTCTTGGTGTGTCCCCTTCAGATCCCACCCTGCTCTCCACCCCTCCCCATACGTATGAGGGAGGTTGTAGTGATACCTTGATACATTGACAGCATATTTCAGCTGTTTTCTTTATCAGTCTATCTTTTACCTCCTGTTATCCCTTTCCATTATTCTCCTGGTCTCCTTTTGTTTCCTGTTTACTCTCTAGCTTTCACATCTGAGAGAAGAACATTTGACCCTTGACTTTCTGATCTTACGTAGCATATTGTTTGCTAGTTCCATCAATTTTCCTGCAAATGAGTATAGTGAATGAATCTTAAATTTTCTAAGCTTATACCATAAAGTTATATCTAAAGAACAAGTTGGTAGTTTTTAAGTATGCACAAATGTTTAGGTTTTTTCCTTCCTTAATCAGTCAAGTTTAACATTGAATATTTTGAATAACTATGATAATTCATAGAATCTTCATTATTAATAGTAGCTAATGATAACATTTATTGAGCATCCATACTGTGTTAGACACTTTGTATGGATTCTATCATTTTACCTTCACAAACAACCCCCTGAGGCTGTCCATCCTATTGTTTAGATAAAGATTCTGAAGCTTAAAGTAATTTGCCCAAGAATATACAGCAAAAACATGAAAGAGCTAGATCTAAGACAGCTTCAACACTTGAACTGTTAACCACTATCAGTGCTATGTTGAACATATACCAGTTCTGTTCTTAAGAAATTAAATTCTGCTGATTGTAGTGGGGTTTGTTGTTGTTGTTGTTGTTGTTGTTGTTGTTTTCTTTTGTAATGGTAGTTCTTTGAGTGACAAGTTAGCTGCTTCTGGCTTCTAATACAGCTTTTTAAGTCCTGATGTTATAACTTGATTATTGCTACCTCATAACTTGAAAGTATTAGGCATTCCAAAAATATATCATTTTCTCTCAAAGCTTTGGCACTTCCAAGGAAACTAATCAAAAGGGAATAGATAAGGTCTTATCACCTAGCATCTACTGCATGATACACCTCAGAGTTATTTCCATATCTAGTTGTGCTTCTTTCACTTTGAAGTAAGAAATGTGTAGCCGTTTGGGCAGTTTGAAATTTTCTTAGGTGTTCATTCATTCACTCATACTTTAACAATGTTGCTATAGAATAGTCATTAAATTTCCTCTTCTAAAACAAAAACACATTTTCTTTCAGTTTTGCGAAATTGTTTCTTTGGGTATTTTATTAGCGTCTGAAATGTTAGCATTTTCTTCAGGAAAATGTGTATTTTCCAGTGATAGTCCTGTGGGAGGTAAGAGAGAGAAAGGACTTGGCTGGAGTATGGGAGTGTGGAGTCCACGTTCTTCTATGGAGCTTCCAGGATGTAGGCCTCTGTCTCCCCAGGACATCTTGAAGACTTGACCTCTTTGAGAGTTGGTGTGTCTCGCATGCATAATTTCTCAATTATAAACTTGAATTCATTTTCTCCATCGAAATCCACTTTGCTCTTGGCCTTCCTAAGGATGCTGGGTTTGGCACAGCATGCACGGGACTGTAAAAGCCCTGGTGGCTTGAGTTCCTGAGGGAGATCAGGGGGCTTAATGAGGTAGTTATAATGTTCAGATCAGCATGGTCATGTGAGGCACATACTGCTTTCAGTTTGCAGACTCCTGGATTTCAGCAGCGATATGCATACACGCTGCAGTAAACCCTCTAGAATTAAAAGGGAGATGGAATTGCACAAGCTGAGCAAAAGAGAATAATGCAAAGAGACCAGTGAAAAATAAATTGCCAAGAAGAAAAGTACATTACTAGTTTGTCACCTGTGGAGAGAATTGCTAATTAAATTCTAAGGTCATGCTTACATCAAATGAGCAATTTTTAAAAGCTTTTGGTGGGTGGCACATCTTCTATAGCATTGTAAAGTGTTGGGCTCCTCTATATGATTAATTGGCTTTTTGATTGCTTTACTTCTTTGTCAATTAGTATCTTTGTTTTTATGTTCCTCTTGGAAAGCTTGGAAGAGGGGGGGAAACAATGCCAGCAATGATAATAAGAGAAATGACCACAGAACAGGTTATTGTCTGCCCAGTGTACTCCTTATAGGGAGAAATTATATGTAGTTTTACTACCAGATGAAGTCTGTCATAAAATATTTCTGTGAGCGCTGGGTTAGTGCAGGATAAAATCAGTTAGCCCACTGACATCTGAGATACTAAAATGTAAATAATCCTTTAGGGAAGGGTAGGGAAATAACTTAATAAAATTGGTTTATAGGATTTGGAAGGAGGGGGCCTTTGATATTTTCCCTCTAAAGTGCTTTCTAAACAGTTGTCAATGATTTTAGGTCATGTGGATAACTCATTTTGGCTAAGCAATCTGAGATAGCAAATTTAACGCAGTAGTTAAAACCATAACTTTCTACTATACTAATGCCTATGTAGATTATGTGAGTTTGCACTTGCCAACCTAGAGAGAGATATTATTTCTTTGACACTTAGAAATTTTATACTGGCTTCCTCATTCATGTTGAAATCAGGGCAGATTCCCCTTGGTGTTTGTGGCTTCAGAGAGTTGCAGGAAAGAGGTAAAGTCTCTGGTCCACAGGTTTGGACACTGAAGACACTAGAAACCAGGGTCACTTTTAATGGTAATGTCATTACAAGCAACAGAGCTTTCAGCAAAGCTGCTTGGAATATGTATGTTGGGATACTCCCAGTTTTTTATTGTTTACAAGTTAGTTCAAATAAATGCATTCAAGTATAAGTCGTTAGGTTAAAAAAGTCAATAAGACCTTCTATCACCATATCTTTTACTAATATAATTGAGATACCTATTTATAATTTAGGAGGAAAGATTCAACCATTTTTCACTCTTACCTGCTTTCTTAATGGAGGTTTGTTATTGTAGATATTTTGAAAAGTAGAAAGGAAGATGGATTTTTTTTTTTTCTCCCCCTATTTCATTCTCTGGGAGAAAAAATCAATACAGTTTAGTGGATATGGGGGTCTTATCCTTAATTCATTATTCAACAAATCCTCCAAGTGCATTGGCTTTTCTGTTAACCTCTCTGAAATTTCGAATGGGAAATGTGGTCTGAGTAACCTTGAATTGCTTTTTTAATCTGGCTTTAGGGATATGAGACTTAATTTTTTTTTTTTTTCCTTTTCTGGGGTGAGCTTTAAAAGTGCATCCTGTTAAAATGATCCCCTTAACTGGAGACATTTTTTTTATGTCTAACTTTAGAGGAAAGATTTGCAAATCATGGGATCAGCACTTAATTTGGGGCTCTATTTACCATGTCGACTGTCAAGAAGTATTAACCTTAAGGTAAGATGAGAACATGGAGTATAAAGCTGGGAGCTGATGGCACACAGTACACCAGGTATTAAATAGCATTATCCATCCTGCTTGCTACAGTAAATAGGATTTCACTATTATGATGTGTCAGGGCTTTCAGTGAAATCAAATTTACAAGACACTAAACTGCCATCCTCTCTGCTGAGCAGCTTTATTCTGGGATCTTGCTTTCATATTAATCCTGTTGGTAGGAAATACTTGTACCAATTGTGCATGGAAATTATAATTTAATGATCTCTTCCTTTTCTCTATTCAGAGATTAGAATGGACCACTGTGCTTTGCAGTGATAGCCCCGGGGCTCTGAAAAAGATAATATAGAGTTCAGCTTTAAAGCCCAGTATTGCTTCTTTGTGAGTGCTTGTAATGAGCATAAGTGCAAAGACGCCAACAATGTGGGTTACTTCCTTTCTCAACTCTCCACGTTTCCTTTACCTTTTGAAATACTAGACAATAAAATAATCTGATTCTGTTTTCCATGATGGTTAAAACACACACACACACACACACACACACACACACACACACACACACACACACGCCATTTGAATGTATAAAGACAAGGTAAGAAATAAAGCATTGGGAAATGAGTTCCAGTTTGAAAGACTTTGTATATTTGGGGCAGGCTCAGCAAGCAATTTTATTTGAAAAACAATTAATACCTCCTTCCCTTTCTTTGGAATCTTTTTTTTTTTTTTTTTTGCTATTGACAAGAATATTGCAGCCAGGAAGCCATTCTGTATTTCCTTTGTATGCGATGGGAAATGGGCTACATCTTTTGAATTTTCTTCACATCCAATTTCAAAATTAGTGATTGTTTTGCTTCTTGATAGCTTGTTTATTTATAAATTTCAAATGTGCTCCATTTAGGCAGACCAGGCAATGCTTATTTCCCTGTTTTACTGACTGAAAAATTAAAATACATGAGTATTAAATTTTTTAAAGGAAATTGCAAGGCTTGTGATAGAAAATGCTCTTCAATTCCAGTTTTATGTTCAGACCATGAGACAGCTGTGCCTCTATAAGGGATTATGTTTCAACACATTAGCTTCAGTTAGAAAGATACATTTGGTCATTAAAACATTTGCAAATAATATTAGCTCATAGCATCATCTATTAAGAAGTGCCCACACCAGAACTTGACATATAAAGTAGGTTTGCACACTAAGGTCAACATTTAATAAAGGGATCCCCAGTAAAGGGATCCCTAGTAAAGGCCTCTGAGACTAAGATAGGAGTTTGACCTTGGTCATTCTTATCAGAATTGGGGGACTATAGAGAATCCATAGCATTCACTATGCATTCAAAAACACATTTATTAATCTCCCACCACAAGCCAGGCACTGTACCTCGACACAGCGACAATGGCACAAACTCCTGTGGGCACCTGGCACATAGCTTTTCACCAATGCAGTAAATTGGCACGTAGATTTTCACCAATACAGAGACTATGCCAGTCTATCTTTCCAAAGCAGAGCCATTATGAGAAGCGCATCTGCTAGCTTTGTCCCTTAAAGGTCAAAAGATCATGCATAAGATTTATTTAGTGGGGAGTTGAGTTGGCAATAGCCATCATGTTAAGTTCTCAGGTAAAGACCCAGTGCCTGGTAATGCACTGCATTGTTTCAAGAAACTCTCTGAAATTATATATTAAAAGTGTAGATTTCTAGTGAGGCACTCCGCAACTTAGTGAGACTCGGTTTCAAAATAAAGAATAAAAAATAGGGCTGGGGGTGTAGCTCGGAGGTAGAATGCCCCTGAGTTCAATCCCCAGTACCGCAAAAAAAAAAAAAATGTAGATTTCATAAAACCCTGGAATATTTCTCCTTTGATTATTGTAATAGTGCCTTGCACATAATAGGCACTGGATAAAAATTTTAAATTAATGTCTTTGTCAGGGAGTGAGGTAGATAGGTTCTATGGCCACATAATGTTTAGGAATGTTAGTTTTAAGTGGCCAAACATTTCTTTACTATAGGCCTTTTCAGGGTTCGCATATATACATTCAGAGCTTCCTAGATGAGGATTCTACAAGCCATGTTTTAGCATTATACTCAAATGATAGAATTTTTTTTTTTTTTGGTAGAAACATTGATCAATTCTTCCCAATATGGCATGATATTTGTGTGTCCTGAATTATACCAGTACCCATAATTTTTGAATCCTTGATTTGTATCCTAGGATGTAAAGTTAGAGAAGCTGTAGAATCCATATCTCAGGGCTTCTGAGGACGCACAAGCATCCTGGGGTTGCCTCTCTTGGCAGTGTGTTGCAGAAGGGTAGACAGGTTGAAAAAGAGACCTGGCCAAGGGTTCTAAATCTCCTCTGGGGTGTGCTGTAGTTCTCTCTTGCTGTACATTCTCTTTATGATTCTTAATCTCTCTAGCCTCTGAGAAAACAATAGCCTATAATAAGTATCTTATGCTTTATTTATATGCACATACCTGATTCAAACTTACACTTTTCTAGCCTCCCCAGAATTAGCAGCAATAGGTCCTAGGGTTCCATGTAGACCTTTCCAGACCTTTTCGTATCCTAGAAGTGTTTGAACTTAAATTTCCCTAGACTCTGCCTCAGAATTCACTTCAGTAACTATTAAGTCTCAGTAAAATACACAACTCAGTCAGCTACCCTTAAGTCACTCCTGCTTTTAACCTTCCTCAGTGGCAGATTCTTTTCCACATACTCCTTTGGGTTTTCTCACTAGGAAACTCCAAGCTTGCTTTCTGTGTACATTTCTTTCCCTCAAGTCGGGCATCTCCTTTTGAAGGAGTGTTGAACACCTACTGTGTGCCCTGATATTGTGCATACTAGGCACCAGAATCTCCTCACTCCTCCTGGCCTGTTATGTATTAGTATTTCTAAAACCTAGTCGTTATGTGGTTTTCCACCTTTTCTGAATGGAATATATATATATACATATACATACATGGCATGAGGTAGGGAAGGGAAGTAGACCTTAGAGTAAAGACGGCCAAGCTGAGAGGAAAAGGTCCTCAAGTTACTGCTTTGGGTGGACAGTCCACCTGTTGAGAAGGTTGTTTCTCTGTTTATACTATCAATAAGATGAAAATGTAACTAGAACTAAAATAAGTGCTTCAAGAGAAATAATACACCGTAAATTTTGAACTGTTTATTTTCTCGTGGTGTGCTCGCTCTAAATTGTAGAAATTTGGCAAACATCCCTAGACTATTTGTTAAAATTCAATAGCGTGTAATTAAAGATAGGGACTGCCATTTTGCTGTTGGGTACATTAAAAAATTATATTATGTGTCATTTGGATTTGACCCCAACTCGCTTTCCAAAAGAATAATGCTGGAAAGACAAAAGGGTAAGTATTTTAGTCTAAATAGAGGCTCATGTTATATAAAGTAACTAAATTTATAGAAATATCTGTTATACTGTAGCAATTTAAGAGTAATTATGCAAGCAATAGTTTGTGAATGAATATTACTTTAGAAGTGGCCAAAATGGAAGCAGTGATTACGATGAAATTCTGGGTTTCAAGCCTTGCCAGAGAACAAAACAACACTGCTGATATTTTAAGCCTATCCCTACTGACAATTAAAACCGGTATTGACACGACAACCTGAATAATATGTTCATGAGTTGGAATATTCTATAGACACAAAAAATTTTACTATTCCTTGTAACTTTTAACAGCCAACTAGTCCAAGTCCAGAAATGTTGTTGTTTTTTTTTTTCCAGACAAATGCATTTTTTTCAGATGGAAACTTGGATACTTGAAACTTGGTTTTATATAGTTGGCAATAGAACAAGGGCAGTGTTTACCTAATCATTGTTACCGTCTCATTAAGTAGGTTCTAGGCAAGTGATTGAGTATTTGTCTATTCAGGTTTGTATTTGGCTCTCCCAAATATTGCATGTCATTTAAAATAATGAGAACTTTGAGTAGTATTTTTTAGGGTTTTATGAAAATCAAGGTAAACTTAAAATTTCACTAGGTTTGTTGCTATCATGGAGAGGCATGCAGCATTGTCTTTGAATTAACTGCTGTACCAAAAGAATGAAATTTTCATTTGAACTCAACTGATTTGTTTTGTCAGAGGAAAGGATTACTAACTTGCTAATTTGTTCCAGTTGCTAATTTTCAGATACCCACAAGAGTTGTAAAGCAGCAATTCCCAAGGGCTTGTCCCCTGGTTATTTTACAATTACCTGTGATAGTTAAGAATAATCCGAGCCGGGCATGGTGGCGCACGCTTGTAATCCCAGCATTCGGGAGGCTGAGACCAGAGGATCCGGGTTCGAGGCCAGTCTCAGCTACCTAGTGAGGCACTCCACAACTTAGCGAGACCCGGTTTCAAAATAAAGAATAAAAAATAGGTCTGGGGGTGTAGCTCGGAGGTAGAATGCCCCTGAGTTCAATCCCCAGTACCACAAAAAAAAAAAAAAAAGAATAACCCGAGCCTCAGAATCTTGCTGAGATAGGCTTGGGGATGCTAGAATGCATCAATACGTTGGAACCCCTCCCCCAAAGCATCTCAAGGTAAATATAATAGCATACAAGACAAGTGGGTACGGATACAAATATTGGAGCTCTCATTTATCACCTCTTTCTCCTTGAAACAATCACACAACCTATTTGACCTTCATATTTCTCAACAGTAGACAGCCTTCGTGATATACTTCCTTGGAAGTGTGGAGATTAAATTAAATATTATATGTGAATCTGCATATTAAATCAGGATCAAATTCAGGTATTATTAGCAGCAGCATTTAGGAGTGTGATAATTATATATAATATAGCTATTTGAAGTAGCTTTTTCGGGTGGGGGGAGTAAAATCTCTAGAAAAATAGGAGAAGGGTTGAAAATGGAAATACAGGTTGGATTCTATTTGAAATATTTAAGCATTATTTCTGTTCAAGTTTTTTTTTTTAGTATTGTCTGAAGGAATGAATCATTGGCTCAACTGTTTTGTGATGTAGACATAAAACATTTAAAATCTTAAAATTAAGCCTACATAGACTCTTGCAGATTTCTCAAACCTTTTAAATGTACATCATTTTATTTAATCAAGTGGAGGTTTCTCTTGTGTATAGTTCCCTTCACATTTGGTAGGTTTTTTATCCTGCAGGATGGTGGCTTGATATATGAGTACAGTGTAAGTGATGGCCTTTCTGTCATCCTCCATCTTCTGAGCAGAGGCTAGTTGTATTTTTATCTGTTTAATTTGAGTGAATATCAGCCTAGTTAAGAGATACCAGGGAAAGGGGGGGGCTGCTCAAGCTGTTACTTTTCCACGTGGAAAATGGCTGTTTACTTAACCCTGTGATACTGCAATATTGGAGTCCCCTCCTCCAGGCCAAGGAATGAGGCCCACAAGGAGGAGGAAGCCAGGTTCTGGGGATTGTGGCTTTCAAGTTTGGGGTGACAGGCTTGAAGGAAGCTGCACTCTGGAGAAGATGTTGTACAGGTGGGCCCCAGTGATGTGCTGTGAGTTGTTTTAGTCTTGCAGCAAAGTTTCTAATATAGGAAATCAGTGCAGAACAAGGATTCCCTTTTTCATTGTGATTTTCGGGCCAGTCTTGCAGAGTGTTTTTAAACATCAAATAAGAAGTACAGAATGAGGGGTTTTGTTTTATTTTGTTTTCATCTTCTGAATTATCCACTCAAACAGGGTGAATGACAAGCAGGAGGAAGCATGAACGTGTGGGCGAGGTCCCAGGGTGGTGGTGGCAGCATAGAGCAAGGAAAGACCCAAAGAAAGACCTCCCCTCTGCTGCCACCGTGCATGGTGAAGAGTCCTGGGTAAAAGGTCTTTTCTTGAAAAATGAGGCTGTTATTGCCGGTTATATTCCTGGGAGGCAGAAAACATTTCTGGAGTCAAGACTTTAGGAAAATGACAATGAGATGTTGGTATCAATATTGTACATTTATCTCTACAGAAAAATGCACTAGGCCAAAGGTAATTCTGGCAAGTTTCATCATTTTGAGCAGTTTATTCAAGCATCTATTAAAAGTACACCCCAAAGAGCAAAATTACCAAAGTCTTTTTAATTATAAAACTCAGGATGTCAGCATATTGTTAGCTACATCAGAAAAAAAAATTTTAAAAAGCTAAAAACTCACAGTAAGCTATGTGTTCTTTCTTAGGAATGTACTTGTTTTGACTAAATTCTTCAAAGGCATCAGAGATTAGAGAATTTTTATTTAAATTAAATGACTAAGTCTTCAAGCAGTAACCATCTAAAATGATCTTTCTGTGTGGACCTCTAACATCTTTCTCATGTAATTTAAATTTATTTTTATATTTCTTCCACAATTTCCTGTTGACTTTGCTGTGCCTACGGGGGTGGGAGGGCAAGTACAACTAATGTTGCTTAGACCCTTAAACTAGCTTTTATATATGCAGGTCTTGTATTTTTCATTCAAAGGCTAATGTCTATATACAGTTATTATAATATAAATTTAGGGATTGAACTCAGTTTCCTAAATTGTGGACGTTCATCTTTCTTATTCATATATGTTAGAGTGTCAAGAGAAAGGCATAAACAACTGTTTTAAATTGTTTTTGTTCTAATTTTCTATATGGTACAAAATGTGGTAAAATACCTGTTATCTCACCACCTTGAAAACCACCCTGCAGCCTATTTTATATAATGTACTTTCTAGATTCCCCCATTATCCAAAGAAAATCATTTTTCTTTTGAGAAATTTCTTCTTTTAAAGTTTATATCACAGCAGAGCAGAATGTTGGTAGATATTCTTTGTTATACTTCTCATCATTCATTTGTCCTAAAATCAGTAACAGCAATAAAGTACTGTATGTGCATGCTAAGTATTTTAAGTGACTAAAATATTGACTTTTATTTGACATATTTCTAGTAGTAATTTTCTTATTTGTAGGCATTTTAAGTGAGAGAGAAATGTTCGCTGATTTCAGTTAGGAAGTGAAATAAAAATTTTAAAATACATGTGCTCTTAAACCTGCCTTGTATGTTTCTAAGTTTTGTTGAATTCAAGAATAACTATTTTCTAATTTCTTGGTCTCATCTTAGACGACTTTCAAATAACTTGCTTAAGCCAAGTGTGGTAGTACATGTCTATAATCTCAGTACTTGGGAGGCTGAGACGGGAGGATCACAGATTCCAGGACAATCTCAGCAATGAGTGAAACTCTCATCAACCTAGCAAGACCCTGTTTCAAAAAATAGGATTGGCGGTATAGTTCAGAGATAGAATGCCCCGAGTTCAGTTGGTAATAACACACACACACACACACACACACACACACACACACAATAACAATAATAATAATAATAATAATATTTTGCTTAGATTTTTGTAATCTTTTTAAATGAATCATTACTGAACTCTGTTTACTGATTGTAAATTATACTTCATTACCCTTGTTACTAACAGTTTAGGACTTTTGTCAAGTATTTCCCTTTACTTGTCACCGTTTTAGCTGTTTGCCAGGCTCACTCATTCACTTCACAACTATTTATTTAGAGCCTCCTGTACGGCAGGCTTCCTTTTAGGCTCTGGAGACATAGCAGAGAGTAAAACAGATAAAAACTCTGCAGACAGTCTGTTAATGCAAGATGGCCAACAACACATATATTTTATGTCAGATGTTGATGAGTTTTATGAGGAAAAATAACATGATGAGACTTAATGACCCCCCCATATACATATATATATGTATGTATATGTATATGTATATGTATATGTAGTGAGGTGGGTGATGCTGTTCTCCATAGGGTGACCTCTGATTCGACACTGCTTGAACAGGGATCTGCACGAGTGAACGTGCATATCAGACATCTAGGGGAAAGGGCTCCTGGAAGGTCCCATTGTACACTGCTTGTCCCAATCTCTTGCATTGACTCCATGCCATTTCCTGCTCTAGTGTATTCTTCACACTCTTTTCAGAAAGTGCCAGGTTTGCTTTTCAAGTACAGTATCTGTCTTGCCAAGCCCAGCAGACGGTACTTATTTTGGTCTGCACTTTGTTAGCAGATCACTTGTATGTTGAGTTCAAATGGTACTCTGATTTCAAGAGTGACTCTAATCCGTTTTCTTCTGGAGGAATGGTAAATAGGCACTCTGAATCTGGGAAACGAATATTGAAGTGTATTTTTGCATTCCATATCAAGGAGCACAACACCCCTGATTTTCCCTGTGAGTTTCCTCAAGCCTTCCCTAAACCCATGTCAACATTAATAATCCTACCTAGCTATTTGAAATGAAGAATAACATTTATTGTAAGCTTACCATTTGCCAGTGCAGCAGTACTGCATAATTTTATTTAACCTTTCCAGCTGTCCAGGGCTGGTATCATTTTATGGACAAGTAGAATAAGGCACAGTAGTGGTACACACTTTATTCAGGGTCACAGAGATAGTAAGTGGTAGAGCCCGGATTGAAAGCCTGGCAATTCAAGCTCACATTCTCACCTTCTACACTGCACAGACTTAATGAAACATTAGAATAGAGATGAGATTGCATTAGACACAATGGAGTCCAGGAGGTCTTTTTGAATCAGTCTTCCTACCAAAGCTAAACGCTGCATGGATTAGCCACAGATAATTATGTGTTTTAATGTTACTTGGGCAAAAGTTCCTCCTCTAATAGTGTCTAGGTTGGGAAAACCTGTCTACAAGGTATGTGGTAGACCAGCCTGTTTTCACACCTCCAATTCTTTTCTCTCTTTTCATAGATGTATTCCCATGTCAAAACAGAAAAAGGCCTGACGACAGCTATGATTTGTATGTCTTCTTTGTATTTTGTATTAGATCTCTAGTTTTGTTTTTGTTTTTTCCATCTCACCTTTGGAGAGAATTCTCCTTCCTGCATTCAGGTTCCTAGTTCCCCTTTGCCCTCTGACCCCTTCTCATCATTAAAACAGAAGATGTGACTCCCTGAAGGCTCCCTGCTAAGGACAGTCCACTGAGGCTGCACAATGGAGTAGGACTGTCAGAGCTAGAGTGACTCGTCCTGCACTTTGGAGCACATGTTTATTCCTCATCCTTAGCATGGATTATCATTCTTTTTTCTCCTCTATCTATAATTTTTCTCAGGTTATGGCACCCATTTATATAATTATTTTCTAATATGTTTACTCAGTATTTAAAGACAGTATTATAGCCCTCTTATCTGACATTAAAATTCATTTTAATAGTATCTCTTATAACTTTGACTACAGAAAATGAAGTTTTAATGAATGAGGTATATGATTGGAACTCATCTTGGTGATTAATAGAGATACTGTTGACAACTGTATTCCAAAACAGTGTTTGTTCCAAGAAGGATAATTCAAAAGACATTTCAGAACTTTTTATATTTTCTTTCAAGTTTTTGCAATTTGTTATATCATTGCTTTAGTTTGAGACTTAGGTTCATCATACTACCATTCAGTTTTTTAAAATTGATTTATTTCTAGTTAGTACTAGAATCAAAAGAAAAATAGGCTTTTATCTTTGAGACTTGGGATACATTTCTGATATTTGTCTGAGAGGTGCCAGAGGGACAAATACCAGGATTCAGTTCTCCTAGTAGTAGTATGATAATCATAATATTCAAGTATTTTTTTCTCTCCTTTCCTCCCTCCTTTCCTAGCATTTAAGTGCTAGGTGTCAAGATTCATGAACATGGTTTTTTAGGGGGCAGTAGGCTAGTGGCAGAGTAGCAGATACATATGGAGATTGTTTTATAATATGACAGATTCTTTAATAAAAGTTATACTAGTTACCCCTTTTAACATTTCCTCACCTTCTCAGTCCTCGATACCTGATGCTTAAATTTTGTATAGATGAGGCCATCAGCAAACTATGGCCTCCTACATGCTGAGAATAGTTTTTACAGTTTCAAATGGTTGGGAAAACAAATCAAGAGAATAATTTCATGACACCAAAATTCTATGGAATTCAAATTTCAGCATTCATAAAGTTCTGTTGGAACACCGCCACACTCATTCATTTGTGTATTGTCTCTGGCTACTTTCAGAGTACAGCAGAATTGAGCAGTTGCAACAGACACTGTATGGCCCATACAGCTCTCAGGCCCTTTATGGAAAAAGTTTGTCAACCTCTGCTTTAGACATCTTTCGTTATTTCCCAGAAATTGCTGAGGATACTTGGTTGCACAAACATTGAATTCCAATCGTAGGCAAACTGGAAATAGCAGTAAACAGGAAGGATATGTTCCTTGCTGTCATGGAGCATAAAGTCTAGTGAGAAGACAATAAAGAAAACAAGAGTTCTGTTGATTCTGCTTCCCTGGCTTAGACCAAGTCTTCACCATCTTGTATCTGAACTCTTCTATTGCTTCCTTCCTCGTCTCCCATCTTATTTCTTTGCTCCCATCACCACTGTCTATTCTCTGATCAAAGGCAACAGTGGTCTTCTGAAAACTTGATTATAAAGCCAGGTATGGTGGCGCATGCTTGTAATCCCAGCACTTGGGAGGCTGAGACTGGAGGATCCGGGATCATGGCCAGCCTCAGCTACCTAGT
The DNA here is from genome assembly GCA_004027655.1 of Graphiurus murinus. Classification (NCBI taxonomy): domain Eukaryota; kingdom Metazoa; phylum Chordata; class Mammalia; order Rodentia; family Gliridae; genus Graphiurus; species Graphiurus murinus. The sequence continues at coordinate 172,552 of PVLC010000232.1, read as the reverse complement.
AAGGGACTCTGCAACTTAGACCCTGTTTCAAAATAAAGAATTAAAAAAAAAAAAAAATAGGGCTGGGGGTATAGCTCGGAGGTAGAATGCCCCTGAGTTCAATCCCTAGTACCGAAAGGGGGAAAAAAAAAACTTGATTATATAATTTCTTGGTCTCGAAACCTTTGCTTCCTCAGTGCTCTTAGAGTAAAATCCACATCTATTACTTGCTGTTAAGGAAGAAGAAAAGAGGGAAGTATGGTCTGAATTTAAGGTACCAGGCACTTTGATGTGATGGGCTAGATATGAGCTATGAGAAAAGAAAGGAGGGAGAAAGAACAATGGTTCTTGTATTTCTGGTTTCAGCAAATGAGTGAACGGTAGAAGCAGGCACTGAGCGTAGGAACACTAAGAATGCTTTTTCTCATTGGAGCAAGGAAATGACTGCGGATGTATAAGTCACAACTCATGTTTTTCTCAGTTTAAATTTGGGGTTCCTCTGTGATAGCCAGTTGATGGTGACAATAAAACGTTTGCACTACCAAGTATGGAGTCAGAGGCAAGGTCTAGACCAGGTATATGAACCTGGGACTTGTCAGCCCATGGTGGGGATTTAAAGCCATAGGCTGGAAGAACTTCTCTTAGAGACCCTTCAGTGTGGGTCCAAAAGAAAAGTGGACCCTGGACAAGCCCCAACGTCTGATCTGGTGTTCACTTCTTTGGAGAGGAAAGAGTCTGCCAGAGGGATTCTTCTACAGGGATTGAATGGTGGATAATACTGTATTTGTGCTACTTTATACAGTGAAGCAGATCTCTGTCATCATAGAAGAAACAGGAATTTGGGCCAGAAAAATGCAAAATATTATTAAGATCATCTCCTACAAGCAGCAAAGTCTCTGACTTACCTAAATTTAATTCTGAGTCTTACACAGCTTAAGAGTTCACTTAAGGTTAATTTGTATAGGGTAAAAATACTTTTTGACCTTTATAACTGCTGTTGCCAAAGAAGTCACATGTTTATTGATTTGCTCACCAATTTTTCTTCTTTTTTTTATTAATTTTTTTAACTTTAGTTTGTGATGTAGAGATTTTAAAGCAACTCCTGGATATCCACAAGTATATTATAGACTTTTGGCACCTGTATCTGCTTTTGTTTTGAATTACAACTGGCTTAAGTCCCCATCTGTCCCCCTAATTAGGAATTTTTAATATACTGACACATAAGTAGGAATTTTTAATATACTGACTTAAATATCTCATAGTAGGCCTAGGCATATTGGTAGGATTTAATTAGAGACTAAAGGCCACTTCCTACATGAGGCCTTCTGATTGTCTTGAATGTGATCTCTTTGCAATGAGGCATTCAAATTTATTTAGCTATTTGGAAATCACTGTGCTATAGCCATTAAGAACATTGTCTCTCAAGCTAGGCTGTATGGCTTCAGTTCTAGCTATGCCGCTGACAAGCTCAAAAAATCTGGTAAATTATTCTACTTATGTGGACCTCGATTTCTTCATCTGGAGACTGGAGATGATAGTACCAACCTGGTGGTGTTATTAAGGTTTAAATGGGACGACCCATATAAAGCATGGTGTAATAACCTCGCACATGGCTTTGTATCAATGGATGTGAAATATTACCGTTAGCACAGCTAACCCGCCTTGGTAAATTCTGCAGTAGTTGAGGACAGGTTGTGTGATACAGATCTTGGTGTTCCTCTCATAAAGTGCTATATGTATAGCAAAGTGTTTGAAAGAAGTTGTTTTATCTTTATGTAACAAGAGCATTTTCAGAAAGACTTCTACTTGGATAAAATAAGGAAACTACATTGCAGAATCTTTACATCCTGTGTTGTGTAATGGAACCTGTAGGAACTGTTAACCTGTGAACCACCCTTAAAGAAACTATATTGCTTTTTATCTGACCTGGTTATATAAAAAAATAACACAAATAAGGGAAACTCTGGCATCTTGGTCATTTTGGAAACAGTAGATTTTTTTTTTTTTAATTAAGTATCCTGTAGCTTTCTGTTGACACTAACTATATTGGGAGGAGAACATGAATTAATCTCTGGAAGGTTTTATTGCTGTGGTTCATAGACTGCTGAGCTATTGTTGAACATTGAAGGGGGATAATAAAAGTTGGTTTAAGGGAAGTGAAGCCAAGGGGAAAGAGGGAAGAAGTGAAGAAAGAATTGCAAAGGAAATGAAGACAGCTGTGCTGTAAATGAGCTCAGATGCCCTGGTGGGAAGGCCGGCCTTTCAGCATAGAGACGCTCGGGCAAGTGTGCAGGCTCTGCTTATGGAATGGCAGTCAGAAGGCCCTGGGTCGTCCCAGAGAGTCTGTAGCTGAGCCTCCAAGTGACTTGCCTCTCCTTCAGCTCTGACTCTGTCAACATAAGGGTAACAGATATCTAAAACAAAGACCCTGAGGCCCAGAGGGGTTCAATAGCTTGGCCAAAGTGACACCAGTCTGGTAACCCCTGCCAACCAGAGGTCTTTAGCTGGCAAACAGGCTGCCTTGTGAGATAGGCCGGTCTCATCATCATGCGTGTTTCAGGCAGAAGGAGTATGGGCACTTGTCAGGGATAGACACTGCAAAGAAGATTCTTGCCAAAGGACTCAGTGGCCTGTAAGGTCCATCCCAACTTAACATTCTGTGATTCTATCTTCTCATTCATGGATTTAGTAAGACAGCACTAACTCTCTCCTTAGCTTCCTATAGAAATGAATCTTTCAAAGCATTTTGCTGTGTCTTCCACTTAAAATAGCAATTAGCTTTGCATCTCAGATACTTTAAAGTGTACCATGTGTACTATTCATTTGGAATCCTGGTTCACCAGCTAATAGCCACAATTTCAGTTATATATGAAGTGGTACTCTGGTGAAATAACATTGCAGCTCCTCACTAAACCAAAAGCTTAAGCAAGCTTCTTGTCGCAGAGAGACCCTCATTTTCCCAGCTGTCAACCTGACTGATATTTTAATTTTTCTGCCCTGTAGAAAACTTCAGTCTCTTATCCAGTAGATAAATGAGTGAACCCCCAGGAAATGCAGCAGAATGTTTCTGTTTGCCAATGCAATAAATGCAGAAGCTAATAAATGTCTACTTCCATCAGGAGGAGGCGTGTAATGAGTAAATGATGAGAAAAAGAATTCAGGGAAACAAATGATCAATCCAATCTAAGATGACAAACAATTTCTTAATAACTTTGCCTTTAGTTGGAGAGAGGGCTTTCACCAGGCAGAGAGGATGCCTGTTGAAACTAAGCTTAGCCCAGGCCATTTACATCCGGCTGCTGATGGATTTGATCTGGTTACATTTGGGTCACACTGAGCAATAAGCCAAGATTCAAACTCAGCCTGGTTATTGCAGGCTTTCTTTGCTCTGTAATTTCCGTGAACGTGTGCCAGGAAAAGGAATCATTTCAGGGCCTAATTCACATTGCTTACCCCAGATTCCATTTATATTTCACATTTATCTTTTTAATAAGGGCCTTTTTCAAAAGTAAAGATCCAGTCTCTTTCCCTTGAGATGTGTTCAGACCACAGAGTCGCATAGGAACCTTTTTCCTATGGGGTGAGTGTGGTGTCTTTAAACACCTTTGTAGACCTGGACTCCCTAATTCCCCAATGTCTGCCTTTGTGAAAACTAACAGAATACCATCTGCTTTGTCCCTGGTGGCTGGATGCATTCTTACCTACAGGCCTTGTGTGAAAGGCCTTGGACTCCTGCTCGGCAGAATGTGCAGTGTAATTAAGATGGAGTAAATGAGATAGGCCTTGGAAGAAGGAGAGTTACAACCCACATGGAAGATGGGAGAGAGGGACGCCATGCCAGAAAGAAAAGATCATTTGATGAGATGCATTTTGTTATCACCCTTTTGTGGGATCTTTCTAAGAACATTTCTCAGAAGAGTCACGTGGAAAAGATTGGCTACCAAATACTAGCCGTTTTCAGGGACAGATTTTCATGAATATTTCTAGAAGACTATCCAACTTGCTTATTGTGTCCATAATTATCTTTTCCTCCCTATCCCACACACCCTACCCTATCCTTTCTCCCCCCCCCCTTTTTTTTTTCTTAAAGAGATACAACACATTCTGATGTACTCAGTACCATATGAATAAAAGCATTTCTGCAGTTGAGGGGTGACACTTTTAGGCAGTAGTAAAGTTTAGGGTCATAGAGAGGAAAAGGCTAGTGAACTATCAGATAGAAGCTGGATAGAGGCCCCACTGCAGGGCCCTTGGTGTACTTGGCAGCATGTGAAATGCACCTTAGAGATTCAGGATTCCCTGCACAGTGCTTTCTAAGGGAGAGCCATTATATCTGAAAGCTAAGACTTTTCAATGTGCCTCTATTCACATGCATATTTCTATGCCAAATCTTTCAAAAGGCCTTTCCTTTGAAATACAAAAAGATAAACACGTCTTTGAAATGGATAGGTGATCTCTTTGCCACTTTGAAATCCTTCTCCATTTCATATCTGAGATTTTTAACCCTTAAATTAAGACTGACTTTTTTTCTTCACCTGTGTAATTTTTTGCACTTTGCTAGCATTAGAGAAAACCCCATCACGTTGTTATTAACTTCTGAGTTTATGTTCAGATCCATGAAGGGAAATTAAAACTTGAGAGGGGTGAATTATCTGGATTGGACCTTTCCTTGGATATTATAGTTTATTCTTATGTAACTCTTAGGAAATAAATGTAAAACACCCATAGTTGAAGAAAAGCATGATTTTTTTCAAGAACTCATTAGGGCACCATCTTTTGTATTGAAGTAACTACGGTATTCTTAAATTGCAAAACCTAAGGCCTTCTAGCCCTGGACCCTTGGTATAAGGCCTGCACTGATTTGATTCTACCACTTAATACATTCAAGGCACCAATCAAATGTATAATCTTGGTTAAACATTGCCATTCGTGGTAGGGAAAATGAAGACAATAGGCCTGAAACTTACTTGCTCCCTGGTTGGTTTCTAATCATAAAATATAAAGATACAGCTTGGCATGGTTGTGCACACTTGTAATCCTAGTACTTGGGAGACCGAGACATGAGGATCACAAGTTCGTGTTCCAGCAACTTGGTGAGACCCTGTTTCAAAATAAAAAATAAAATAGGGCTAGTGTTTTATCTCAGAGGTAGAATGCCTAGAATGCCCCTGAGTTCAATCCTCAGTAACACACACACACACACACTCAAAAGAGATTTAAAAAGAAATGCTTGACTCCTGACAGTGTTTCCTGTTGGGAAACCATCTCCCGCAGCCTCCCATTAGTCTCAGCTCTTGCTCTGGTATAGTTGTGTTCATTTGGAAAAGAAGAATCTGAGAGCCACCACCACTTTTTCATCTGAATATTACATTCTGGTAGATTATAAGCACTGGGATTGCATAACTACCATCTTTTAATATCCCCTCAGCTACTACTAGTAGCTTACTCTGTAGGAGTTGTATGTCATTGACCCACTTATAAAAATGGCAGAATTTCAGAGGCACCAAGAATAACTTTCATAGTTTAAAATAGATTTGCCCCATACCCACTTTTAAAAAAATGAGTCCCTATTTTCATCTATATTTGCCTTTTGTGTGGATATATTTGCAGCATATAGAAATGCTTGATTTTTGCTTTTTATTTTGTTTTGGAGAAGAGCTGGTAATTTGTAACATCATAAGAAACTGTTATGTAACTGTTATTCTTAAATCTGTTCACCAAGGTCTAAAACTTAAAGGAATTTAAATATTTCTTGTCTTCTTTTTTTCAGAAAAAAAAAAAAGAGAGAGAAACCCTAAACAACCCTTACTCAACACTGTATGTGTGACCTATTACTTATTTTAGCTATCCTCTGCAATTAAACATTTGTTTTTCATTTTTCAATATTATGAACTCTAGTGAAAAAAAATTTTAGCTAAATTTTTATTCAATTCCATGATTCTAGAAATGAAACTTTTGAGACAGAGTATACATTATTAAAAGGTGTTTAAAACATGTTGCCATAATTGTTTCAACTTATACTCTTCGCTAGAAAATTCTAAGGAAGCCTATTTCCTCATATACTCATGGATGGCTTATCCATGTTAACAAAAAAAAAAAGAGCAAAGAAAGCTAATTTGATGGGTATGAAATGAGATGGTTTTGCTAATCTTTGCATAACAAAATTTTCAAATGTTACTAGCAAGGAAGTGTATGTCATAAATATCTATAATGTAGACCTTTCCCACCCTTGGCCCCCAGTCAGGAGATTTAAAGAAGGGCATTTTCTGTTAGGCAAAATTTCTGCTAGAGAATAATAAAACTTTAAAAAAATTTTTTCTTTGATTGGGTTTTACAGTTTATCTCTTAGTTAGACCTCTGATGGTGCATAATAGCGTTGACAAAGTAGATCACAAAAGAGACATTGTCCTGGATGGTCATTCCATGCCCGTTGCCTACACCAGTCCCCAAGACTATTAAATAAAGGTGTTATCCAGGTATGGTGGCACACACCTGTAATCCTAGTACTTGGGAGGGCTGAAACAGAAAGATCACGAGTTCAAGGCCAGCCTCAGCAACTTAGGGAGGCCCTCAACTTGGTGAGACCCTATGTCGAAATAAAAAAATAATAATAATGATAAGGCTGGGGGTGTAACTCAGAGTTAGAATGCCCCTGGGTTCAAACCCCAGTACCACAAAAATACAGTGTTAAAATACAGGTGTCACTATTTTATTGAACATGGGTGTTAAATGTTTGTGTTAAGAGAATGAGTGCCATAGTTCTAGTGAGCAGATCTGTTTCACTCGATTTTCTCAGCATGGTGACAGAACTCTTTCCAAGCTCAGGAATGCTTTGCGTTACCTACCACATTGGAGATCCCTCCGTAAGCCTGCAGCTCTCGGCTCCACTGAGGACAGTCAGGATTGTCTTGTCCTCTTACTCCCATAGAGAAATTTGGATCTGAGCTTGTTGGTGGCGCTCGCCCTTCATGAGAGCTGCTTCTCTCTTGGTGTTGGATAGGTCTTACTTCTGAGTAGACAGATTCGAAGCAGTTTGGAGTGACTGCTCAGCTGGCATGAGGAGCAAAGCAGCCAGCTATCGTGTTTGTGATTGAGTTGAAAGGTTTGCTCCATTTTCAGGGAAATTCTTAAGTAGAATCTGTGGATGAGACTGAGTTATTGGTTGGGCCTCAGTAGAATGCCTATATCTTACCTTGTGTAAAAGGTTGGAGACAAAGCTGGTTGGGAGACAAGCTTTGCCTCGGCCCCTCCCCTCCCTCACTAAGCACATGTTTCTTAACACTCAAAGACTTTCTCTTTTCCATTCTACCGGCTTTCCTTTTGCTCCAGAAAGCACTCTTCTCCTACTGGCTGCTTATGAATCTTTTAGAAAATTAACTGTTAATAAGTTAAAATTCGACATGGATTCACTCTTACATTTCTCAAGTTGGGTTTTAAGCCATCTTAAGAGGTCTTTGAGTTCTTTGAATTTCTCAACTTGGGGTTTAAGCCATCTTAAGAGGTCTTCGAGTTCTCTGAATTGGAGTCTTTGAAATCTGTGTCTTCTTTTCTGTGATTCACATGGGCATATTTTCCATCAATAGGATGAAGGACCTAGTGGGAATGCTAGGTTGAAGGACAGAGCTTACTACTTCCCATAGTGTTTAAATATGTGGAGGTCTTAGACTCACATGACAACAGAACTGAGGCCAATTTTGTTTGTGTATAAAACTGGTTAGTTGTTTGTATTTCTCTCCCCACTATCTTTTCAAGGGGTCTTCATGGCCTGTCCCTATGACTGGCCCCATTAGTTTATCAACATTAATGCTTTTTGAATGAACTGTTCTTAGGTTGGCCTGTCCAGAGTCTGGAAACCAGGTTAAATGAGTAAGCCAAGGTGTGACTGTAAACCCTTCAGATGATCAGTGTAAAGTTGAGAATCAATGAAGAACTGAACAGTGGCTGGTAAAGGAGCCAGTGTCTGCCTGCTTTTTCCATGATAACAATTCTCATTTGGGGCTTTCTGCTAGGCCCAAGTTTTTAAGAGGGCTCCTGTATGTGGGCTTGCACCCGTGCTTGAGCTGAGCAAGAGCAAGAGTGTCCACGTGTTAGACGCATAGAGTGCCCTTCTTTCCACAGGAGATGCTGTGAGACCAACTAGGGTAACAGTGGAGCACAAGGCTGAGCTGCACTGGCAAAACCGATATGACAGCTTCTATATGAAGCCGTCCAGTGGCCGCTGTTAAAAGTGTGTGCGGCATCGCCTCATTGAGCACTTCCCAAGGAAGACTTACGACCTCGAGAGTGACTGTGTCACACCACACGGCCCTCAAGAGAATGAGAGGTTCCTGTACCAGTAACACGCAGTAATTTAAGACTTACTCTACAGGCCTTGCAAGACATCCTGGTAAATTCTCTTGATAACCCTTCTGATAACTGTGAAATTGCTTTGACTCGCCCTTGCGGAAGGAACAGTGAGACACACATCCATGGCTAGAGCAAAAAGGTCTCAGGTGTGTGATAGAGAAGTCTGAAAGGTGAGTGTAGGAGAGTGATACCGTTTTATTACAAGGAAAAGAGCTACAAACAAGGATTTAAGACCTTTTATTGGCCTTATAGAAAAAGTTAAAAGCAAGAAAAACTAATACCTTACATTTAGGGTAAATGCAAGTCTCAATGTAAGCATAGAAAAACTGGAGCTGTCACCTTCCCAGTCCTATCTATGTAAGTTAACTTTCTTGCATGGTAAGAATTTTGGTGTGATGCCTACTAGAAATTGAGATGCAATTAGTTTTTTTGTAAAAATTATACAGGCTAATGCTAAAACCTTAAATTGTTATAGAACGCTATTAAATAAGAAGGAAAATATCTCCTCCACATAAACTGTTCCTTGTAGAATATTTGTGTGCTGTGTGTATGCTTATCACCTTATAAAGCACACTATTCAAAGTGCTTTGCTTCTTGGATCTCTTTCCATATCAAGACAAGTGGATCTCTTATTCTGGGTTTCTCAGTCTATGTGTGTATTAGTTTTTTTTTTTTTTTTTTTAGTGGCATTGGGGATTGAATCCAGGGCCTTGCTACTGAGCTATATCCCTTGCCCCACCCTCCTCACCCCTTTTAATTTTGAGGCAGGATCTTACTACATTTTCCAGGCTGGCCTCAAACTTGCAATTCTCCTGCCTGAGCAGCTAGAATTGACTATAGATGTGCGCCACTAATCTCTCCTATTCTTTCTTGGGTTAGGATACAATTTTTTATAGGTAGAGAGAACTCTTAAGATGAAGCTTGAAATGTCTCACAGAAATAGCCAGAGAGATTAAAAGCAAATAAAATCACAGCTAACTCAAGAGTTTAATATGAAGTGTAGTTAGATACTTCCGAGAAATATAGGGCTTTAGAGACTCATTATGAAAACCTCTTCCTATAAATAAAAACTTCCCCATAGTAATCCTTTGGTACTGCGATACTTTGCTAATTACACACTTATTTATGTGACTTTTAAATTGATGTCTCACTCTGCCATTATGCCACAAACTCTGTAAGATCAGGGCCATGTGTCTGTTTGCCCACCATTATATCACAAGTCCCTGGCTTGGTGTCTAGCACAGACCATCAGTAGTTGTTGAATGAAGAGATGAACAAAGAAAAAGCAAACTTAGAATCCCAAGTTGGTTTCTGGTGCCATTGTTTACTTAGACTGCCCAGATGAAGCAACTGAGGCAGGAGATATTTTAGCTAAGGTTTTCCTCATAGAGCAACAAGGCTGTCAATGAATCTAGGCTTCCTGTTTTAATTAGAAAACTAAGGCAAGAAAAAAGAAACCTGAAACTCTAATTAGTGAAGTTTCTAAAGCTCCTGAAATAAAACTAGAAGTGCCAGAATAAGCTCTGAATAGCTCTGTTTCTTTTATGAGAAAGAGTAAAGATGGAATGAAAGGGTAATTACAAAAGCAGTTTATTAATTTTGCCAAGGTACCCTGGAGACAATGGGATTTTCATGAAATGTGGCTTTTTCAAGATGATAAGATTTGATACTAGAGTTAAACATGGCTGTAAGTTTTTTTTTTTTTTTTTTTTAATTCTCTCTGTTCTTTGTTGGAAAAGCAGAGGGGCAGAAGGAAACGGAAATCTCTGACAAGTGGAAGCGAAATACTACAGCAAAGGGGAAAGATGGTCTTTGCCTGTCCTCGCATTTGCCTTTATTGAAGTTATTCATGAGGTGTCTGAAAAGCAAACATTGCAGGGCTTAAAGCAGGACTGTCGTTGATTAGTTTGACTCCATATATCATAAAAGTATAGTGGCTTAATTTAGAAAGAAGTTTATTTTTCTCCTATTTAATAAAAGTCTAGACATGAACAATCCAGGCCTGACAAAGTGGCTTCTGTGTCATCAGAACCCTAGGTACCTATTGTTCTTGTCCAGTACCCTATAACAGAGTTTCTCTCTTTAAAGTCCACTCATGTTCCAAGATGGCTGCTAGAGCTCTGGCCATCACATCTACATTGCAAACTGGAACAAAGAGACAAGGAAGATAGCCCACAAAGATTCTCTGCTAACCAAGGCAAGCTCTTCAAGCAGCCTACTGAGAAGTCCCACATGACAATTCTGCTTACAGCTCAGCCTAAATGGAAGTAAGCTTGGAAGCTCAGTTTGGTTGACCATATATCCATTTTGAAGCCAGGATTTAGAAGGATAAAGAAGGAAGGAAAAATGTAATAAGCCACTGATTCTTACTTCCTACAGGAGACCTTCATTTTTCTTTACTATAGAATTATAATTTAATTTTTATATCAATTGAAAGAGCTAAATTAATCCTTTGGTATTGGTCACTTAGTCATATGGACTTGGAAAAAATAGAGCTGAGAAAAACTAAGATACACTTATGGATCTTCACTAATAGATATTAGCAGAAATTTAGGAGTACTCAGGATAAGTACCTGGCTTTTTAATTTAACTCACAAAACAAACACCAGTACTGAATGTCTGAGTGCAGTTTGAATTCATCTACTGGACGATCATTTTTCAGGTTCATGCATAGTCATGGAGGTAAATTAGCAGACATTCGGGCTCTTTGGTTCCCCCAGGGATCTCAGGATTGTTGTCAGGAATTGGGTTGTGATTGAGAACGTCTGCCTTCTGCAAGGAGAAACTAGGCTCTTTGCCATCTACTAAACTTCTATTGTCCTGTTGATAGAATCCTTGCTCATTTTAGATGTTAAAAAGTGAGACTCCATTTAAATAACCCAATCCTTTCCTTGGTGTACCTTTTAGATACAGAATACTGAATCTGATAAACCATGTATCTGAGCCAGTGTTAGCAATTTGCAAGCCATTTAAATATTAGCTTTGTTCTTCCTGTCTGGTGGACAGCGTTCTCCCGAGCAGGCGGTGGAAGGGGATAAAAGGAAAGAGTCAAGAAAGAGACTGTGCAACCCAGGCTGTGGGTTTTTAAAGCTCCCGAAATAAAAGGTTCTTTAAGATGCCAGCTACCCTATTCACGGGACCCTTTTCTTACTGAGCATTTGAATTCCACTGTCCTTCTCACCTGTATTAGACTGAAGAGTACACAGAGACATGGGGGGGGGGGGCATGCAAAACAGACACTAGGCTTCGTGACAGCACTTTCAGGAAAAATACCGAAATCACAGACAAACTCAATTTGGACCATTACATGTTTTGTTTTTTTTCTTTTCTTTCTTTTTTTTTTTTTTCTCTATAGCTCTTGAAATTGTTGCAGTAAAAAACGTAGTTTAATTGCCAAGTCGCCGGTCTCCTGTGTTTGTGTAAGTCTGTATGAAGACAGAGTGGTTGACAAGGCATGAACTCTTTGGCCACCTGATGCCATTGAGTAAGTCACTGTTTCGGGGCTTCTGTGCCTGGAACTGTGTCTCCGCTGCAATTAGCACTTGGGTTCCTAAGTGCTTGCTTTCACCTTAGGGGGGGTGTACTCACCTGCATCCAGTTGATAATGTATTATAACCTAGTTCCTGGGTGACTGTTAGGCCAAAAAGTATAAATAAGACTGTTTTTGAACCTAGCTACTTAGCAGTAGGAGAGCTCTTATTGACATTGGTGTTTGCAACTTCCTACACCTTTGTTTGAATTGGCTAGCCATGTAGAATGACACTTGGATTCAGATGTGGCTGTTAGTGGTAGTTGCAGGTCAGCTTAAAAGGAGGGGAGCTGTCCCTTGGGTCAGCTTGATGACATTCAGGATCAGACTTGACCCCTCTGCCATGCCCTGTGGCCTAAGTGCCAGTGGATTTGCACAGCCCTTGAATAGAGCAGTGCTGGTCTCCTCTACGAAATAGTCTCGGGCCCTCAGAGTCTAAATTGCACGTCGGCCCTAGTGTGCCATCTGCTCGCACCCTAAACTTTATATGTAGCATTTTGGAAAAAGAACTGCCAAGAGCTAATTAACAAATTTTCCTTATGACCTTTTTGATTCACTTTTCTTATCTGGTAGATGTTTGATCATAGTAAGCTACATGATAACAGAAATAAGACTCAGAATTTGAGGAAACGTTGCAAGGACACTGCCTATGTGCCTGTTTTCTTTTGATCTAATTTAGAACTTGAAAACAGATACTTTGCAAATCTAGCAATAATGTGGATCTGTGCATGTGCATGTTAATATATACTTTTAAAAGAGAGACATTCTGAAAATGGCAAATGGCAGTGTGTCACACATTCACAAACTTGGGCCACAGCCAGCACAAAGAAGCTTGGAATGATGCCTACTGCTCTCGATTCTCATTTCCTCCAACACTGTCTAAAGCTTTGTTCTTGGGTATCAGATGTGCAAATCCCACTCCCCACTCCCTGCCACACATATCCCAAATTAGGAGTTTAAGGCAGATTAGAACTCCTTGCATCTAAAAATCAACCATACCATTTTGCGCATGATGTTGTGCTTTCTCCTCAACCCTCTGTGGCAGGTATGATAAATTGGCTCAATAAAATTCATCACAAATTCCTGCTTCTCTTTCTCTATTCTAAAAGTGAGAAAACAAAAACACTCAATGTTCCAGCCTCTTGGAGCCTGGATGGTACATGCTATATAAGTCTGGCCAAAGAAATGTAAGTGGAAATTTCTGGAGAAGAATTTTCTCCCCCTCTTTACCATTCACCTCTTCCTTCCTTGGAGTATGGGCACACTAACTGGAGGTGTAGTAGCTGTCCTGGGGCCATGAGAAAAAAAGTCTAGGTGCTAAGGGAAGCTGGAAGGAATAGTGAAAAGGTTTAGTTATTTGATGATGTACTTGAGCAGCTACATCAGCCTTCAGTTTCCAACATCCAGACTTCTTCTTACATGAAAAAATTAAATGCCCCACTTGTTTAAGTTACTGGTTGCAGCTTCATCTCTGACTCTACCGTGACTGTAATTGAACACAATCTTAAGCAATAACCATGTCCTTTTGCTGTGGCATTGCAGGCTGAAGTGTTGTCAATTTGTAGGAGGCCTAGTATATAGTATTTCATCTTATCCCTGTTATAACAGTACTTTCTGGTTTTTGTTTTTCTTTTTATAAGTGTGTGTGTGTGTGTGTGTGTGTGTGTGTGTGTGTGTGTATGTGTATGTGAGAGAGAGAGACTGGAGATTAAACCCAGCGGTATTCTACCTCCAAGCTCTACTCCCAGCCCTATTTTATTTATCTTATTTTGAAACAGAGTCTCACTAATTTGAAGAGGGTCTTGCTAAATTACTGAGACTGGCCTTGCTAAATTACTGAGACAGTGATCCTACTGTCTCAGCCTCCCACATCCTGGGATTATAGGCATGTGCCACCACTCCTGGCTTATAATAGTGTTTCATTTATATTAGACTTGTCTCTCTGTTCCATCCTGTTTCAAATAAGAGCAGAAGTTGAAGTGCAATTCAAAATTACTGGTATCACTGTAACATTATTTTAGTAAGTTTTGCGTGTCATAAATTTTGCTAAGTGCCCTAAGTATAGTGATGAATAGGACAAGATACTTGCCTTTGGGCTGCTTATGGGGAGTTGGAGACCACACAGAAACACATACTGTTGGTACAGTGGAGAAAGTGCTTCAGTAAAAGTTCTTTACAAGCAGGTATCAGTTACCTTCTCTGGATAACAAACTGCCCCAAACTTAGTGGCTTAAGACAGCAATCGTTATTCACCTTCCGATTCTTCAGGTCACCAGTCTGGACTGGTGTGAGCTGGGCAGTTCTGCTCTCCGCTGGGCTCTTTCCTGCTGAGTTGGCAGAGGTTTGGCTGGCCTAGGATGTCCTGATGTCCTTGCCAGAAAAACATGTTGTCTCTCTTACTCCAGCAGACCAGCCTGGGGTTTTGACATGGGCCTTGGCAGGGTTCCAAAACAGAGGCCTGGGTTTGGAACTGGCACATCCTTAGCTCTGTCACATCCTGTCGGCCAGAGCAGGTCACAGCATGGCCCAGATTGAAGGGGTGGGGAAACACACTTTATCTTCCTATTCTGAAAAGCCAAAAGGGCGTGAATACAGAGAAGACTGAAAGAATTGTGGCCGTTTTTGCAATCTACCACAGGGCTCTGAGGGGATGGGGCAATTTTCTTAAAAGGATTTCATCTCACATTTTAAAAATCCAAGGTAATATCATGCTCTTTTTTATTAGCACTTAATAAGTGATGCCATTAGTCATCACTTTGGTTATCGTTTCCCAATGTTGTCAATTTCTTCTCACTCCCTATCATTTGAACAGTGGTATTAACCCATGAGAAAGGAAAAGTTACATGTCAAAAAGTATAGGGTTGAAATCACCTTTGGTCTTTTCTCATGAACCGTTGCAGGGAATTCTCTTCCCTCAAGATTCTCCATAATCAAAGAGTTCCATGAGCAAATCAGTATGGGAATCATCATGAATAATATTTTGGGGGGATTTATAATGCAGAGCAAGAATTAAGGCCTTGGGAATTTCTGGCATTAAAGTAGTTTTGTATTTAATGTAGTTCATTGGGTTTCAGTAGTGATAAGGTCAAAAGTTATTGGTGTGATTTTTTTTGTTTGTTTGTTTAAATGGCTGGTTAATCGCATGTCATTAGCACTCCCAACACTGACCAGCCATTGTCTTCACATCTCCCATTCTCCTTAAGGAACAGAAAAGATAAACAGTGTAAGCGGCACTCAGTGATGGTTGGCTTACTAGAAGAAAAGAGTTTTTGAAAAAATGTAGTTGTTTAAATGGCCTTTTCAAAAATGACAGTCCCAGGTACTATTTGGAGAATTGGACATGTACTAGCTTACTTAATATTCAAAGGATCCTATTAGGTAATTATTGTTATATCCCAATTTTACAGACCTCAGGCAACTGTTGAGGTTCAGTAAATGGTTCAGTTTTACAAAGGTAGACCCATGATTTAGCTGTGTGACCCCAGAGTACATATTCTTCACCACCACACTGTTCTGCTACAAATTGTACTGCTAAGTGCAAAATGCGGAGGGCAACATGTTCATGTTTTAAATGAAGCATACTAAATATTGTGGACAGTGGAACAGTCTCCCCACTCCATTTGCTGACTGTGTTTCCAGTAATTGGTCCCGGTGCCTCAGTTTGGAAGATGTTTTGGTATATAAAATAAAAATGCCTATTGTTTCCAGAGATGCCTTGTCCTCCAATGTAGGTGACAAAAACATTTCCCAAATGTAGGGAATTATATTGTTATTTTGGAGGTAGTTCACCTTCTAGGAACTCATTTCACTTGATCAAGAAAGACAGCCTTTATCAGATTTTTGATAGGGCTAAAAGATAGCATCATTCTACTTTGAATTTATGAGATCTGCCTTCTGAAAGAAAATCTTGGTGGGAAACATGCTTTATGTTTATATCAATAAAAGTTTCTGTCTCAAAGGAAGAAATTAATAAATCAGACCTTTAATATTTGATTTAAATCATATTTACCTGCCACACATTCATATTACCTCCGGGCAAATCATGTCAAGAATTTATCCTGCTGTTGATAGGGCAGGAGGAGACTATGCAGAACAAATATGAGTGGAAGTGTTTTTAATTTTAGGCTGTCAAGGTCCTTGCAGACAAAGAAGTGACAAACCTTTACACAAAGCAATAATCATTCATCAAAAGACCACCTTGCAAGATCATGAGCCTTTTTCTCCACCTGTTCTTTTTGGTTCTCTTTTTACGGTCCCATTACCGGAATTTCTTCCCCACCCCATACAATATGAGGATATAGTATATCAACCACATTTGAAGGGAATATACACATACCTTCAATAGAAACAGGGAAAGTAGATGTAAATGTGGGCCAAATTTAGCTGTTCTAAAATGATCTCATAAAAATGCAATTGATGGATGTGCTACTACAAATTGAATCAACCAAATATAGCAAATTTAGTTACAATTATGACTTTACTGTTACAGTAATCTGTAATTGATAAGCAAAGTATCAGCATGGGTAACCTCTGGCCATCTCAAGACAGCACAGATAACAAAGAGAGCGTTTCTGAAAATTATCTTACTTCTGCTTCCTCTCCATTCAGGCAACATTGCAGTGTTGCTAGGCAATTTGTGAAGCCAGAGCTCTTGGAGCAGTTTGGGTCCACCCGTGATTTGCAGATACTATTGGCAGAATCACTAATTTGAGACACCTTTGTAAAGATGATAGCTATATTTAATTATGGAAAGTGGTGTTTGCTATCATTCTTCAAAAACACTGATTATTTTTCACTTGGAATGGTAAGCTAAATGGTATATTATTCTTTTATTATTCTAGAAGCCCAGGAGCTTCCAAAATTAGTGTGTGTTCAGAAGGATCTTAGATAGTAAAAATCAGCCTCGGGACCCATCGTCAGAGACTCAGAGCATGACCTAGGACTCTACAGTTGAGTGAGGTGCACAAGTGCATCTGAAGCAGATTGTCCCCAGACCATTGCCAAGGGCTCACAAAAGACTAGAACAAGAGTTGGGGTTGCTTTCTAAGTTTCTGGGTCTAGTGCTCAGGCAGCCACCAAGGGAACATCGTAAACTATTCTTTCCTTCCCCCCTTTTCCTACTCCTGACAAGAGCCATTCTGCCACACCCTTCCAACAGTGGATATTACCTCTTTACTGTGCAGATGTTGGCCTTCTGCAGTGGGAAGGAGATTCCCACAATGCAACAGAGGGGAAAGTACCACTCATTAGTTAGCTCAGTTTTCCTGATTCGTTTGCAGCTTCTTTTGTGTGTTTTGGGGATGGGGGGGGGCGGGGGGTTACTAGGGATTGAATTTAGGAGCATTCTATCTCTAAGCTGCTGTGGAGCATTCTACCTCTGAGCTGCTGCATCCACCCCCACCCCAGCCCCATTTTATTTTTCTTTTCGAAACAGGGTCTTGCTAAATTGATGAGAGTCTCACTAAGTTGCTGAGACTGGTCTCAAACCTGCAGTCCTACCGTCTCAGCCTCCCTAGTACTGAGATTACAGGTGTGTGCCACCACACCTGGCTTCCTCTGTAGCTCTTTAACTTCCCCTCTTCTGTTTACTTTCCGTTCTGTACTTTATAATCATACTGTGGGGAATTTATACTTTCCTAAGAACTTTTTGAAGAGTTTCATTTTTAAAGGCTTTTACTGTGCAGCGCCGTAGTTTTTATTATTGAGTGAAAGAGTACATGAAGATTGTCAGTTTTTTGTACTTTTAATGGTGCATTATAGTCTCACATCATAATGCAATTTATAGTGATGGTTACATTCATGCACATAGCACTTGGCAGGCGTTCCCCTGGCATCCTTCCTTTCCCTGTACAGGGTGTTGGGATTGACATTGGTATTCTTACATCTGTATGTAAGTAATGGCAATGGAAGATTGTCATTATATCAATAAGGTCTATGTGTGCAATAATGCCATTTAAAAATAAATCCATGGGCCAGGGATATGGCTCAGTGGTAGAGTACTTGTCTAGCATGAGCCAGTACCACAAAATAATAATAGTAAATCATAATTATAAGTACACCATCAGAACACTGCAGTAGTCCTTGTTGCTGCAGACAAGACTCCCTAATGAACTAAAAAAAAAAAAAAAGTGATGGACAGAACTTTGAGGAGAAATAGGCTATTTGCATAGTCTTAGAGTATCACCTGCAAGATAAGTATGAAAGGAAAAATAGTAGCTTTGTTGTAGAGAAACTCTATGGATATCACCTTAATCAAATGATCAAGGTCAACATCTGTGAAAAGATGAGTCAACATTAGGTAGTGCCTGAAGTCATGCAGGAAGAAGGGCACTTTGCTGCCCGGTGTTCTTCCCTGTCCTCCGTGAACTCCACTGGATCAAACATCAGACACACCCAAATTGTGAGGCCTTCTACCAAATACTCAATCAGCGTTCTTCAGAAGCATCAAGATCACAAAGGGCAAGAAAAAGCTGAGGAAATATCTGAGGTTAGAAGAGACGATGGAGCCAAGGCAACCAAATGCTGCATGGGATCCAAGACTGCGTCCAAAACCAGAAGAGGAGCATCTATGGGAAACCCCAAATAAAGCCTGTAGATCAGTTAATGCAGGTGCTGGTTACCAGTATTGTAACATTGTTACCACTTTTGATAATTGCATGATAACTAAGATGGTGGCATGAAGGAAAACTGCATAATACATAGGACCCTGCTACTATATTTTCTGTAAGTCTAAAATTATTTCACAGTAAAAAGCTTATCAAAAGTACATGTGTTTAGCCAGGCATGTTGGCACACACCTGTAATCCCAGTACTTGGGAGGCTGAGACAGGAGGATCGCAGGTTTAAGGCCAGCCTAAGAAACTTAGCAATACCCTTAGGAACTTAGCAAAACCCTGTCTCGAAATAAAAAACAAACAAATAAAAGCGTATGTGTATAGTGTATACACAGTGGCTTAGTATAAAGCAATAAATAAAATTTCCACGCAGCCAACCTCTTCAGCATGTATCCTCCCCAATCATGCCTTTTTTTTATAGTCCAAGTAATTGTTATTAATTAGCCCTTTGTGAGCAGGAGGAATACAATTTTTGTATGTATTATGAAGTGTTTAAAACCAGTGTCGCAGCTAGACTTTATTTTAATGAATGTAGCAGTGCAGTGAAACCCCATGTCCCTTCCTGCCATTTTGTCTTCCCAGTTCCTTCCGTCATCACCACATGACTGCTCACTGAGAGATAATCTGTGGAATTTAACTAATATCCCTATTATTTTGCAACTTTCCATTCTTCCAGCCTTATTTCTTCAACTTACTTTTTTTCTCCAAATATGTGTGTTGGGGGGGGTCTACTTTATTCTTCTTCTTTGCTGTATAGATTTCCACTCTATGACCACCCAGTATTTATCCATTCTCCAACTAGCAAACATGTTGGAGTTCTTATTTTTGACTTTGAATGGATGGAGGTTATTTTTATAAGTGTCTTCTGGAATCAAAGGGTATCTCTGCACTTTCTGATCTTTGGTAACACTCTACATAACTGTTAACTTGGTATATGTGGCCTTTCATTTTCTTTTCTCTAATATCAGATGGCAAAATTTTTGAGGGTTTAAATCTCTAAAATAAACAATATTGGGATAATAAAGAACTAATGTTGAATGAAGAAGAAAATACTTAAGAGAATTATACACTGTCCACCTACATATCTTTAGTATATTTGTATTTATTCCTTTAGTATTTATTTTTAAATCATGTTGCCTCCTGGGGACTTCGTATTGTTACAAAGATTTATGCAATATGGGAAACTGGTCACTGAGCTGGAAGAATGGAGCCTAAATAAAGCCTAAAGCTTTGAGAATTACATGCTAAATTTGCTGGCCACTCTGGTGCAGGTCTTTTGTGTTTAACATCCTAGGGGAAATTTTGACACAATCAGTAATAATTTCACCTGCATTTGACATTACAAAGGGGAAGAGAGCCCACCAATTTATATTATGATAGAACTCTTGCTCGTGTGCAGCGTTCTTGTTAGAAAACTCCAGATTTACCTTTAGTCATTTATAATTTGTACATAGAGTGGAATAACCCAAATTAGTTATTTTCTTCCAAGATTATTTTATTTGAATGTTGATCTTACTCTGCAAAAGCATATAACATGTTTCACAGCTCTCTTGCATATCTTATTTGATCTCTGCACCAGCTTTGGGTAGAGACAAGCAGGGCTAATATTACTGTCCGTATTTTACAGGCTGATGATCCTGGTAAGGAAGCTGGGGCCGGGTTGGGTGTGGGGGTTTGAAAGACCTGCTCAAGGCCACAGAACAGAACCAGAACCAGATCTTTCAACCCCATCCTGTCCAGATGTTATAGATTCTCAAAATAAATGAAAGTATTAATCAAGATGTTATTGCTTTGCCAGCATTTTAATAGATAACTCACTAACACAATGCCCACTTGACAGTTAATCGTAGTAATTTGGGAATTTCTCATCATTGCTAGTGATACATTAGTAACTGTCACTTTCGCTGCCCTCGTCGTTAAAAAGGGTAGAGATAAAAAGCTTAAGACAAACATTGCAAAAGAACATGTCGTGAGTGGTGTATATTTTAAAGGGAAGAAAATCTTGTAAGCGAAAAGAATCGGAAGGTGTGACATAGCCTAAAGTTAAAGCAGCTGAGGAGACAAATGGCTTTTTGATAGCTTCAGACCTACAGATGAATTAAAGCCGCTCAGCAAATAGACTTGTGCAGTTGATCACTTAGATTGCAATTTTTTAAAATGCAGAAGCGGGACGCTTAGAATATTGTCTTCATGTCAGAAATGCACCTTTGTGCTTGAAAATGATAAAAAATTACAATCGATCCTTACAACTGTTCTGTTCATCTTTATTGATCAAGTGCAAGAAAGATAAATCGTAGCCCAAATAAGATTATAGTAAATGTTAGCATCATAGGGGACTCTAGGTTGATAGAAAGCCATTCATCATCTCAAATGGTGACCTGTCCATGGCTCCAGCCACCCTGCCTCTGCTGTCTAATCACATACCTATTGATTTTATCTACATCCTCGAAACCTGGATGTGACTGTCATTGGGCAACCCAGATTGTTAAATGCAAAGGGGTCGCCGGTGTAAAGAGGATTTCATTTTCATTTTCTCACCAACCAACAATGATTTATTAAAAAATAAACTACCCCAAGCCACGCAGGTGGAACCTTGAGTGATTAGGTTGTGAAGGCGCACAATAGACCAGTGTATTGTATCCTGTGCTTTTGTGCTGCCCTGCCTGCGTTTTGCAGGATATTTCATTGAGTCTGAGGGCTTGTGGGGTCATGTAGGCCACCCTCTGTAGGAAGATTGGTTTCAGAGTAGTTGGTCAGCTACCCTGAGAAAGGCATTACTTTGCTTTTGCAACTTGGTTCATGTAATAGCCGAAACTTTTTTTGTTTGTTTGTTTGTTTGTTTTGTTTTATTTTGTTTTGAACTTACCAAAGGCTGCCTCCTCATTCCTGCTGATTAATGTGTTATAAACGTGGCTGCCCTTTTGGTCACATGGAGGTGAATGAACAAATTCTATTCCATAAAGAATCCATTTTTAATCCAGAATATTATGTAAATGAGGTGATCCTTTAAAGTCCTAACTGGAACACTGATAAAATAATAGGCAAGTGTGAACGGTGGTATTTTATTGTGTGGTCCTGCAGTGGGAGATTCTAAATAAAGTCAGTCTAAATAATCTTTCAAAAATATGTTAGGAATGTTTTCACAATGATCAAATAATGGTGAATTTTGACTAAGAAAGTTTACTCTGTAGTTGTGACCTATATACCAATGACTGTACTTTTTTTTTTTAATATGACTTGTATTTCTATAAGTATCCATGCTATTTATGCAAGAAATCCTATTACTTTTGTGGCAGAAACAAGGTTTTATGCATTTTTTGAAATTATAAGTTTTCCACACATTATATCTTCTCGGATAGTAAATACCTTATTATCAATCTTTGTCCACAGAGCTCAGAATTTTACAAAGTCACCACTGAGCAATATCAGAAAGCGGCTGAGGAGGTAGAAGCAAAGTTCAAGTAAGTTTTTAATGCTACTGTAATTGTTTACTTTTCTTAAAAAAGATGAAAGAACAGATTTATTGCCTTTGAAACAGATGATAGGTTGTTATGTAGCACTGTAGAATACTGGGAAGTGTTTGGGGGTGTTGGAGATGGAGCCCTGTTGTTTGCTATTCCAGAATTCAGATATAACAGAAGGGCATTTGATGAAAGCTTATTGCAACTCAATCTTATGAACCAGAGATATTGAAAACACTGGTAATAGAGTTTTCATCTGGAATAATATAAAATGTAAAATGCCCTTGATTATGAAGATGATGTTAAATTGCTACCTCTATTAATGGAAACCATTCACGTTTGCATCATAACGTGATGGGCATGTCCAAATTTGGATATCCGTCTTTTCTCATGTTTAAAGTATTTTTATTTCTTCACGTTACCTTGAAAGCATTTAAATCATAGACTTTACTTTGCCCTTGATTATGAAGGTGATGGTAAGTTGCAGCCTCTATTAATCCTTGGGTTGTTTAAATGAATGTTCTATAATTGATGGATCAAAGTGCCCCTGACCGCATAGCCTTATACGTTCTCTTTACTGCCACTTCTCACAGGAGGTAAGAAGACATCATTCAGAATTTCCCTGAGTATATAAATGATTCCTTTGTATAACCCCTGTTAGTAGCACATGTGCAAATTAGTGAAGCAAAAAAAGGTGTTGTGACAGTTTTCATTGAAAGATTGCATTGGGCTCTGACCTCCTTCCTTGTACATGTTTATAAGCATTTGATAAAATGATTAAACCCTAAGGTGGAGTTATTAGTTTCTGCTACGGTGCAATTTGTGTGGGTAATGGAAATTAGTGTTACTTTGGTGTTTATTAAAATAAGATTTTTTTTAAAGGTGCTTTAAGGTTTATTTAAATAGACAAAACCCCTTAGTATTCTTTAGTAAATTATCTCTTTTAGGGGTTATGGAGGCCCTTTAAGAATGGGTCACTGGAGCTGGGCGGGATGGCACACGACTGTAATCCCAGTACTTGGGGGGCTGAGACAGGAGGATGGAAGGTTTGAGGCCATCCTCAGCAACTTAGTATGACCCTCAGCAACTAGGGAGACACTATTTCAAAATAAAAAGGGCTGGGGATATAGCTTGGAGGTTGAAATCCCCTGGGTTTAATCCCTAATGCCAAAAAAAAAAAAAAAGAAAGAAAGAAAACAAATGGGCCACAAACCAGGTATAGGTATAATTCCAGTATTTGAGAGGCTGAGACAGGAGAAATGTAGGCTCAAGACTAGTGTCAGCAACTTAGCAAGACCCTCAGCAACTTAGACCCTGTTTCGAAAGAAAATATACAGGACTGGCGGTATAGCTCAAGGGTTCAATCCACAGTACAAAAAGAGAGAGAGAGAGAGAATGGGTTACAAATTTCATTCTTAAAGGTTAATGTGAAATCTTAAGAATTTAGATAAAGAATTGGATGTAGGATTGATATTTAAAAAGTGCTTTAGGGTTGGGTTGGGTGTAGCTCGGCTTAGTGGTAGAGTGCTTGCCTTGCATAAGTGATGCCTAGGTTTAATGTCCAGCGCCACAGGGGGGAAAAAATACTGTGTATATGTGTGTTTTTATATTTATTTACATATATACAATACAAAAATGGATTTCTTTTTATGTTTATCTTTACCCCTAATGATAATGTACATCTCTTAACCTTTTATCTGCATACCATGAGAATTTTTGACTTAGCATCCTGAGTATTCATTATAAGATATTTATGAAAGTAACTAAAATTTAAGATAAATCAGAACAGTTCTGACTACAATAATCTATGAAGGCTTCATGATTTGTTGAAACTTGAAAATCTGAGTAGTTGGAAGGGAACGATACTCTGGAGGAAGATCACACTGGTTGGTGGGTGACAGCTTTAGTGAAGATTAGTGGCGTGGCTTTCGAGACTGGTACAAGACACAGCTGGAGACATCAAAAGGCTCCTTAGCTGCTGGCTAGAACTTTGGTCTTCATTTAGGAGGAAGTCACTGGAAGGTGTTTGGCCAGGCTGGCATCCTGACTTTTGTGCTCCTGTGAGAATAGTAGCCTGACCACGGATGTGAGGTTTGGACGGAGGCATAAGAAACAGGAAGCTGAAGCATCAGGTGGGAGGGCTGTACAAGTGAAAGGGAAAAGAAAGAGATTGGTACAAACATCAGTGTTGGAAGATTGAACATGAATTGGTGATCGGTGAGTCTGTTTGCCAAGGCTGCAGAGTACTACAGACTGGGTGACTTAAATAATGAAATTGACCTCTAGCAGCTGCAGAGGATGGCAGTCTAAGGCCCAGATCTTGGCAGGGCTGGCCTCTTCTGAGGTCTCCATAGCTTGGAGATGGCCATTTGATCCCTGGATGTCTTCTTTCCCTAGGGCCTACACTTGTGATCTCATTCTAACTTCTTTAAAGACTCTTCAAGTATAGTCACATTTTGAGGTACTGGACATTAGGACAACAGCATGTCAATTGAAGGGAAAAGGGGATGCAGTTTAACACATAGTACTGGGGTGGGATATATATGGGCCAAAAAAAAAAAAGCTAGCAGATTGGAAAATTGGTGGAAATTGCCTAGCTGCTGGGTCTTTCGGTCTGGGCTAGGCTACTAGAGAGTGAGAAAGCCACACAGACCACCACCTCCAAAGTACTGATGACTTAGAGCCTACAGAATAACATGGGCCTGCAGGGTAGACTACTTAGGCTTAAGCAGAACTTGAGTAGCATCACTTGTTCTTATCATTCTAAGATAATATTCTTTATAAGATCCTGTTCTCATCTGGCCAAATTATGTACTAGAGGCTAGGCATGGTGACACATACCTTTAATTCCAGTACTTGGGAGGCTGAGACAGAAGAATTACAAATTTGAGGCGAGTCTCAGCAATGTAGCCAGACTCTAGCAACCTAGAGGCCTAACGAGAACTTGTTTCAAAACAAAACAAAAAAGGGCTGGAGATAGAATGCCCCTAGGTTCAGTCCCCAGTACCAAAAAACAAACAACAACAACAAAAATTATGTATTAGGGGTTTGGCCTTACCAAAGAGAAGTCTGGACATTGTATCAGGGTCCAGCAAGGCAAACCCTTGGACTTTCCCTAGTGATAGAAATTGTTATTCGTGGTGGCCAATGAATCATATACGCAATCCATCAACCAATCAAATGTTATAATTAGGTCCCAGTACAACTCTACACTCTAAACACAGGTGATCTCTCGGGTTGACAGGACTCCATGCATATTGTCACACATTGCTACCAGGAGGTAACAAGTCCAGGGGACAGAGGAAGCTTTGCAAATGGAACCCTCCCGGACTGTCTGTGCAGCTCTTCCTTTGGCTGATTTTAATAAACTATAAGTGAGAGTTCATAGCTTTCTATGAGGCTTTCAGTGAATTTTTTACCTGCAGGGTAGTTTTCAAACCCCCTAAATTGGGTGTTGATGTTAGAAATGAGGGCATTCTTGTGGACTGTGCATTAGACTTCACTGTTGCCATCTCCAGTACAAACAGCAGCCCAGGTTTCACACACTGAACGAATGTCAAGAGCTAGTGTTTTGGCTTGGGGGTGTAGTTCTGTGGGAGAGTGCCTGCCTAGTATGCAGGAGGCCCTTGGTTTGATCCCAACACTGCAAAAAGAAAAGGAGAGAAAAATAAACAGAAAGAAAGAAAAACAAGGGAAGGGGGAAACTAATATTTTAGAGAGCAGCTTTTCTTATACCCATTTTTTCTCCTAGCTACTACCTGCTAGCCTGAGTTTCCTTGACTGTTGTATTTTGTAGTGAGCTTGTTAGCTTCACACCTGGGAAATGTTGGTGCATTGCTTTAAGAGATGCTTACCATCATGGAAAGGACCGAGATTACTTAGCAGAACTCTGTTTCTCCTTAGAAATTTGACCATCTCAGATATGCATGACCCTTCAGTCTTTTGTAAGGCAATGCACTATATTCTTTCTATGGCATGACAGAGGTGTCTTGCCTGGCCAAATGATTTTCAGCGTCTCCTGTCTGCACAGCCAGCTCAGCACCTACCGGCTTTACCTTGAGGATCTCCAACCACTGTGAACCTGCACTCAGCAATCCCTTTTAGGCAGCAAGCTCTGAAGCGCACTCACTCTGAGGAGGATTCATTTTATGTGATGGAAGTTGAATTCTTTTGGGTGCATCTTGGCTACGGGAGATGGAAACTATCTAAGTTGCAGTTTCAAGGGCAATATTACATGACTGATAGGCGTGTCCAAAATCACTGTACAGGGATAAAAGCCAAGAATATCTGAGGCTCCATGTGACTTACACCAGTCACTTTGGCGCTTCTTACAACGATGTCTGATGGAATTTTTAAAAGAGTGTGCCTAAAATATTAACTTGAGCTTTAGCCTCTCAGCTTATAGTTATGGCAGTAAACCGTTTAAACACTTTAGAATTAATAGATTTTTCCCTACTTTATTCACCCGTCATTCACCCATAGAAGCTTCTACGTGACATGCCTTCTGTTGCATTCTGAATATTTATTTATGAAGAAAGCAGGCATCGTCTTACTAGTGTAGAGCTTAGAATTCATCACAGAAGAATAAGAAAATAAACTTTTAAAATGATGATCTTAGCCAGGAGTGGTGGAACGTAGCCTGTAATCTTAGTACCTGAGAGTCTGAGACAGGAGGATCACTGATTTGAGGCCAGCCTCAGCAACTGAGCAAGACCCTGTTTCAAAATAAAAAATGAACTAAGGCTGGGAGTATAGATCATATGTAGAATGCTCCTGGGTTCAATTCCCAATACCTAACAACAACAACAATAATAATAATAATAATAATAATAATAATAATAATAAAAAATGATATTTTTTAAAAATCCAAAGTTCAACTGTGATAGGATAGTTATATTCCTGAGAGCTCTTATATTGTTGTTATCATTTCTCATTTTTTCGGTGAGAATTAGAGAATTGTACTGTTTACTTTCTTGCAGGAACTTTATATCTTTATCTTTCCTGCAGGAACTAATATATTTAAATTTTTAGCTAAAAATTATAAATCACTGAGCAAATACAGCATTTTCTATATATGTAGTTTTTGTTCAAAAGAAATGTCTGTTTTCTCATCACATTTATCACCTTTTGTCATTAGCTACTAACTAGAGTAACTTTGGTACTAGTTCCTAGTGTGTAATGTTGGTACCATGTTTCAGCTAAACGAAAATCATGTTCTCTAGTAATCATTATACTCTGCCTTACATGTAATTAATTAAAATATTATATTAAGTAATGTTCCATGGGACTGGGGGTAGATCTCAGTGGTAGAGTACTTGGCTAGCAGCCTTGAGGCCCTGGGTTCAATCCCCAGCACCACAAGAAAATCAATGTTTTACATGTAAAGTGCTTAGCACAGGTATAGTACAAAGTAAATGTTCAATACGTATTAGATTTTATTACTATTTTCAAGTTACAAAATTACATGTCCGGGGAAGAATTTCTGTATTTGTTTCCACACAAAATCTAGATGCATTAAAAAAAAAAAAAATAGAACATTAGGAGTATGGACTCCCAGGGAGTCCATTGTGCAGCCAGGATTACAACACATAAAGCACTTGTGACAAGATGGCATGTAAGTGATATGTCACAGCAGAGTGCAGAGAGCCATAGGGACCATTTCCTGTCAGCATCAGACTTGGATCTCTGGGGACACTGGAGCTGATGTAGCACATACATGTAGATAAAGAAAATGTTACCAGAGTGTTCATGCACACATAGATTGTTTTTAAAAGTATGAGAGCAAAGCTGGGCATGGTGAGGCTGCCTGTAATCCCAGTATTGGGAGGCTGAGACAGGAGGATTGCAGATTTGAGGCTAGCCTCGGCAACTCAGCAGAACCCAAGTCAACTTGGTCATTTAGAATTTGTGTTCATTCTGTTTCAGAATGAAAAAATACAAAGGGCTGGGGGTGTAGCTTAGAGGTAGAATGCTCCCTGGGTTCAAAACTCAGTACCCTGCCTCCCCAAAAAGGGAAGCAATATTAAGCAAGTGTAAAGCAAATATTAAAGGAAAGAACAAAATATTTTATAAAGCAGTAAAAACATTATAAAGACAATGTAATATCAAATATATGCAAAGCATTTTAAAGATGACTGATATCCCATTCCCATTCTATCATGTAGGTAATGAAGTAACCAATTTCTACATTCCATAAAAGAAAAAAAATGTATGAAAAGTGACATAGATCCTTGAAAATATTTTTCAAGTGGTTTCATTGGACTTCAAAAATTCTGACTTGCCTTTGAGTTTTTTGTTTTGAAAGATGAAGCATTCATAAAGCAGTATGATTTTATGAGATTGTACGTGAATATAGGTAATAGAGTCCTTTATGTGTCCGATTTTAGAGTTTTTACTTTTTTCCTTGAAGTTTCAAAGCCTGATTTATAAATTTAGACCCATGGAAAGACACTTGGGTCATCCTTAGAAAGTATTGAAAGATTTGTTAACTATCAGAGTGATTTAGGTGATTTTAGAGTATGTGGGGGCAAAACATATGCAGATGAAATGGACTTTGTAAGTATTGCTGTATATTCAAAGCATTTGTTTTTAACGCAAACCCCCTCTAACTTTTGTGTATTTGGGGGGTTTTGCTGGCACTACCGTTTACTTTCTCTTTCCGGCGTGGGATTTTACTAGCTGCTCTACAAATGCATTGGAGAGCTGGCGATGGCGGGCTAGTGGTGTCGGCAGGTGTTCCTCCTGTTCAGTATAATTACAGTGTGGATCACGGACAGTTGTAAGCAACGGTGCTTAAAAGATCCTGCTTAATTGGCTGTAAAATAATTAAATAAGGTTTTGACTGGCAAATTTATAATTCTGTTAGATGCATAAGCCAGTGCGCCCAAATGTCAATGTGACTTCAATTTGGAAATATTAGATTAATAGAACTAATTGTACTGCGAGTACAAAGTTTACTCTGATTAATAGTCTTGAATCTCTTCTAGAAGTTTAGTCAGGTAAATTTATGTTACTTACCTTTCTGCTTCAACTTTTGATTAAAAGCTGTTTCCAGAGTTTGAGCCTATTCAGTTCCTCTGCACTGCTCTTTCTAGTTTCTCTGAAGTTGAGCTCTGGCAATATTTCAGTGACGCCAGCTGTGTTATTGAATAACTTGCCTTATCAAAAGGATTAACATTATATACTCTTGAACATGTATTTATATCTGCAGCTGACAGGTACCCTGCACATCGTCTCTAACACTTATTGATGTCTACTTATAACCTACTTTAGTGCTGCGTGAATGGATCTAATATACCAAATGTACATGATAAATGTTTTATCTCAGATTCTCATTGATCAATTTCGAAATGATCAAATGGTTTATCTCAGTGAGACACTAATTCACATTGATCAGATTCTAAATGACCAAGTTGACTTGGTTTCTGCTGAACACAAATTGTATTAAAACAACATTACTCCAACATGCTGCCTTTTCTAATGCAGGAGTTATGTTACCAACAGTTACATTATAACTAGAGTTATTGTATTATAAAGATGTCTCCTTCATAATGAAAAGTTTACACAAGAAGAAAAGAATGCCATATTACGAGAAGAACAGGGCTTCAGGCAAGGATTTGGGCTTTTACTAACTAATTAAATCCTGCATTTGTATTGGGCCTGCCTTCCCCCATTTTTAATTTGAAGGGCTGCGAGCAGGAAATACTGCAGCTGTGGTGGTGACATTTTATTCCCAATGGCCCTTGGAGCCAAGTAACATCTCGATTGTTCAGTAAGAGAGTAATTGAAGACGCAAAATTCTAGATAAAGTAAATATACTTGTACCCCTTGTGCATAAGCTTCTTGGTTACAATTGCCTTTTTAGAAGTTCAGGGGCGTGTGTTGGTTTTTGTTCTTTAAACATAGCTCACCTATGTCCACTTCCTGACTATTTCCTGTGCCCTCTGGAGTATGGTGAAGGATTTCAATCCTGCAACTGAAGAAAGTTGTTTGTACTTAGGAATATACTTTATACATGAAACAAATACACATTAAACTGAAACATAGAGTTGGTTATTTAGAACACCTAGTTTCAGGCCTGTTATTTATTATATCTTGGCCTTATTGTATCTTCCAACAGTAAAATATGAGTTACAACTGTCTTCCTCTTTAGGACATGCAAGCTTAAAAATTCCAAAAGAAAGTTATTATTGATCCTTATTTTAAAGACAAACCATTAAAAAATAGGGTCTTACGTTGTTTTATGCAACTCCAAAACAATAGCTACTTTCAGGTTTTAGACTATGTTGCAGTTTCTTCTGTGTCTCATCAAGCTTCTATGAAGCACGTCTCAAGTTATGAATCTGGTTGGTTGGTTGGTTGGTTGGTTGATTTTCCCCTCAGTACCAAAATAATTACAAGAAAAGTGAGACCTGCTTTGGAACACACCAATATTTCACAATATTTCTTATGATAAGCATTAGAATTGGTTACATTCATAAAGAAACCATAGATGATTAGTCTTTTTTTTCCATAAGATTGGAGACCTCCTAATCAGACCTGACTTGATATTTAGTTTCTTTTTATTCCTTGAGTTGAATCTTTACTTAGTCTACAAACTTTTCCAAAGTAATAGAAGTAAATGCTAAGAAATATTATTAGTTCTTGGGAGTTAAATTCCCATCTATATTGTTTCTCTACCTCCTGACTGTTCTCCCACACATTCCAGTGCAGGATGGCAAAAATATAGTAATATGTGGCAAAAACAATTGCGACATAGGGCTAAAGAGGGCAGGAGCAGAGCTGTGAACTATGGCCTGATAGCATTTATGTTTCTTCAAAGACAGTACAGCCTTCTCATGAGCATCTGCATTTAGTTACCAGATCAAGAGGATCACTGTGGAAATTTTCTCAACTTCTCAGTATCATGTGTGAAGAAGGCCCAGTTGGTAAAATGAGTCTTGAAGTTCCAACGGGATTAGCTGCCTTCCGTCACAGATCTGTGATCTGAAACACTCTTCTCCATCCCAGCTGTGGCATTGGAATTTGTTGGAGGTGGTTCTGAGTATCTTCTTTCCTTTAATGTAATCTGTTCATGTGTTACACGTAAAAGATCAAAACCATTCTTGTTGCTGTCCTTAGGTTCATGGCCCTAAGCTCTGGAATTTGTGATTCCATCTTTGTGAGATAACAGATTGTTCTGTTTTCCCCTACAGGAAATTAGCATTGAACTTTCTTCCTTAATCAATACGATCCATTAAGAATCTAGCATGCCCTACATGTTATATGAAATATTAATTGTACCCTGTTAGTTAGATAAATGAAGAATCTGCCAAAATGATAGCTTGTTTTTTTCCTTGTATCATAATATATATAATGAGAACATTTTGAGTTCTAGGGTACATGGTATTTTGGAATTTGTTTATTGATCCTTATTTGAGTAATTAACTACATGGTTTATAGTTCCCTGAAGTTATTTCTAACTGGAGCTACTGAATTTCTCTTCTTACTGATTATAGCTAGAGTTCATTTACTTTTTAAAGACTCCAGTTGGAAATAATTTCTATAATTTTTTCCTTTGATGCTTTAAAAGATAGTGAAACATTATTTTGCTTTTTGAGTGCCACTCAGCTACAGGTAGAAAGCAGTGAAGCTCGCAGGAGGGCCAATTAGAGTTAATTATTGTCTGACTGACCTGCCACATTATAAAATGTCCAGAAAGACTTTAGAAGGTGGATTTTAAATTGTCCTTGTGTCAAATTTACAAAGTTAACCATCTTAAGGCTTGAGCTTAGTTAAAAGTTATATCAAAGAAGTCGTCTTCCTGAAAAGAAAATGGTAGCTCTCAGGACAATCTCTACATGTTTCACATGTTCACCTATATATTATGACCTCTCCTAATGTGTTTATTACTCCAGAGTTTGGTAAGCCCACTGCAAATGCTATCAGTTCTTCCATTAACTCATGGGTGTATACAGTTGCCCATCCACTATACCCAAGGTAAGAATACACACTGGAATGGAAACCAGAACTTTCAGGATAATTGGACCTAAACAGGTATTCTCACGGTTCATCTGAATATTTAATGATTAAGTCATCCCTCATGAATTCCTATGTCCGGCTCTTCTGATTTTTCTTAGAAACTAAGCAAGCAAAATGCAAAAATTTACAAACTGGATCAGAATTTTTAAATTATGCACATCTTAAGACACCATTAAGATAATTTTTAAAAATGATCAAAAGATTTGAACAGACACTTAAAGAAGATGTAGGAATGACCAATTAATACATAAAAAGGGGCTCTACATCACTGGTTACCAGCAAATGTGAATTATAATGGTCTGGTAAAAATAAAAAAGACTGACAATACTGTCCAAAAAGATGTGGGGAAACCAGAATTCTCATTCCTTGCCAATAGGGACACAATAGCAAAACCACTTCAGAAAATTTTGGAAAGTTTCTTACAAATTTAAACATAAATTTCATCTACAAGCCAGCAATATCAAACCTAGCATTTACCTAAGAGAAATAAAAATACGCACCCACAAAAACTAGAAACAACCCAAATGGTCATCAGTGGGAGCATGAGTAAACAAGTTGTGATGTATTCATATAGTTGAACACTATTCAGCAGTTTTAAAAAAGAGAGAAAAAGCCGGACGTGGTGGCGCACGCTTGTAATCCCAGCTTTTGGGAGGCTGAGACCGGAGGATCCGGGATCGCGGCCAGCCTCAGCTACTTAGTGAGCCACTCTGCAACTTAGTGAGACCCGGTTTCAAAGTAAAGAATAAAAAATAGGGCTGGGGGTATAGCTCGGAGATAGAACACCCCTGAGTTCAATTCCCAGTATCGCAAAAAAAAAAAAAAAAAGAGAAAAAGCAAGCCACCAGTGCATGTAACAACATGGACGTCCTCAGAAACATGCTGAGCACAAAGAGATCAGACACAAAACAGTACTACTGTGTGATTCCATTTATATGAAGTTCAAAAGTAGAACTATACTGATGGAAATTGGAATGTGACTGGTAAGGATAGAGGGGGCCTGTATTGGAAAGGGACACAAAGTGAATTTTCTGAGCCATTTGAAATAGTCTGTTGTTCTGGGTGATAGTTGCACGGTATGTATGACTTTTAATACAGTATGAACTCCTAAGATCATTGTATTTTGTTATATGTTAAGTATACTTTAAACACAGAATTCATTATCAATTAATAAAGAAAGTGCTAAAAATATGGGGAAGTCCCAATTTCTAACTGTATTTTGCCCTACATAAAATATTTCTTCGATTTTATCACATTCTGAGGAAACTTATGGTTTCTAATTCTACCCATATTTTTTCATTAGAATTTGATATGAATTCCTTATCTCAAAGTCAGGTCTGTTCCTGTAGAAATAGGAATATATATTGCTTTTGTTTTCTTAAGAATTAGTCCTTTCCCCCTTTATTAAATTGCATTTGCATTTGCATTTACCTGTTATACTCTCCTCCTCTTTAGTCTGGAGCCTTGTTGGTAGGCCAGTTAAGTTTGGTAAGTTGTTTTTGATAAAGAGATTTTGAAAGCAGTATTTGTAAATGAAGCATTCATACAGTAAGTAGCACTGGTATGTTTTTAATGTAATAATCTTAGGCAGTGATTTGTTCATACTATTTATTGAGTCCTGGCAGGATGCTTGAAAACTTGTAAAAGCTTGCATCTTGGCCCTTTCCTACATGTTGAAATGAAAGCACACATGTTCGTATGTTAAAGTGTCGCCAAGCATCTCCAACCATCCCCAACTTGCTCACATGGCTGCCTTAAGTTATTTCATGTGCAGTCTCATTCAGTGGCCAACAGTTAAATTGCCTCGTTCCTTTCGTGAGTATGTATGTCTACCTGCCAGTAATCAGCTGTGTCCCTTGAAAATTGATAGATGTGCTCATTAAGGAAAGTTCTTGCTCTTGGCTCCGTTTCACAAGTCACCTCAGCTAGTGTTTCTGGATGACGCTGGCAAGAAATACTGTGCAGTGATACATCTGGCTTTATACCCCTTTTCAAGAACTAAAGCCTCTTTTTTTTAGTATGTTAAACATGCATTGTAGGGATTTTACAAGCACAATGAAGTTGGCTATTTGCTAATTACGGTATTTATACAAGAAAGACCAAGGGCTACTCTTCTCTTGTGCAGTGATTTTTTTTTTTTTTAATGCACTGCCATTCTCTCCTCATTTTATCCTCTTGTGCTTGTGTGACTACACAAATACAAATACCTATTTATCTGTGAGACAGCTCCATCTTCGGAGGCTCGGATGTCCACTGGCCCACCACTGGTGTACATCTCAACACAGCCGTCTGTGTGAGAGCTGCATTCAGTGTGCTTTATGATTGGGATTTCGGAGGTAGCATATACCTGTTTCTGCTTTCAGGATGAAAAATGAATTGCCAATTACTGTCGACATGTTCAGACATGACACTTCATATGGTAGGAGCCTGCCCAGCCTGCTTTCTGCTGGGCCCCCAACCAGGAAACCATCAGTTCTGGAAAAGGGGTGTGGTGGCAAGGAGGAGGAGCGGGAAGGGGATCGGTCTCTGGCAGTTTCCCGTTGTCCCTGTGGGTGCAAGCTGTGGGCGGGAGGTCAGCGGCTCTCACCTTTGTTTCCCGGCAGAGCTCTTGAACAAGATGAAGTGATCAAAGCCGGTGCCAGTGCATCGTCACAGTCTCATTACTCTGCAAGCCGCACGCCCAGATGCTGCTGTTTCTGCATCAGGCCTCGCTGATTTACATTCGTAACACCTCCATTACAGCTCATTTGGTGCTACTCATCATTAACCAGTTCTTTTCTTTTCTTGATAGTGTTTCTCCAATACAAAAGGTGTTTGTGTAAAGGGGAAAGTGACCTTACTGGGTGTGGAATGCATCTCTCGGGCATTGGGGGTTTAGTATAAGAAGCAGGATCCAAATGCTTTGTTGCTTCACTCATCACTGAGGTTTGGGTTTGATAGTTTGGTGTTGGTTTGGGGGTGTTTTTAAAGCACTGGACTTGGGATACTGCATTTTGCCAAGAGACAAAATGGGAGTTCTTTTTAATTGAATTTTTACACTCTTTCCTCATATGTTTGCACCTTTTCCCAGTGAAAAGCTCAGTGGCATATATTTTTTCAAGGTATGAATGTGACAACTTTTCTTTGAAGAATTCAATCATCATAATGGTTCCCTTGGATACTTTAAGCTCTGTTTGGATGGAAAAATACAGAAATGCAAATTTGAGGCCCTGCCCTCAGAGATCTTAGGTTCATTGAGTTCATTGGCTCCCCTAGAGTGGTGTCAAAATATGATAGAAGATTTTAACTTTAACATTTATTCAGAAAAAAAAAACATGCGAATTCCGTATCTCATATACCCCAGATGGTTTTTATATATTGGGAATTCAAAACGTGACTAAAATAAGGTCAGTCTAAAATGAAGGTACAAACAAAAGGCTGTAGATATCAGGAGGGGAGTCCCTGGGGACTCTGGTTGCCTGCAGAGGTGACTGGCATAAACTAGGTCTTCTCACTTTGAGACGTTCTTACAAAGGAGAATGGCTTTCCAGGAAGAGGGATTCAAATACTAGAAATGGTCAGAATGAACAGAGGAGGTGGAATGGAATACGAGGTCATAAAGGAAGATTGGACTAAGGCTTTGAAGGAATTTAAGTACTGTTTTGAAAGGCAACATTTATAGGGTATAAGGATTCAGCCAAAAGTTCTACCTACCTAGGAATATTTTTTGCTTTCACTTATCCCTTGTGCCCATAATTTCTCACCACTAAAATTATACCTTTTAAATTGCTTGTTGCTTTTAGAAGTTTTCTATCAAATATACAGTTATAATATTGGATACATATAAGTTGCATATGTCTATTATAATTACAATTTGCCTTGTGTCAATTACTGTTGTATCAACATATTAATATCAAAATAAGCACATATTAGCTCACCATTTTAACAGTCTCCTAGCAAAGTTCAGAAAATGGAACTTAGGAAAGAGTAGTTTTGGTTGCAAGTCTGGGGAGGAAGAGTTCAGGAAGGATTTGGTATGTGGAATGCTGTCTGAGGAACTGCTAGGGCTTTAGAAGAGAAGGTACCCCATCTTCTTAGACCAAGTGTGAGCTTTTAAAATATCCCCAGCCACACAATCTCTGAATGGTGCCCTAAGAATTCACATGGAACAGAATTGTACATGTTACTGCAAAGAATATGTTGGAAGAAATTTTATAGGGCTTATTCAGATACCATTTTTCTGATGTCCATTCTTTTATTTATGTCTAATTCTGAACACAAACAAAATATGTAAAATGATCTGATATTCTAGGTAAATTTTCTATGGCTTTCCACTTGAAGATACTGGTATCATTAAGTATTCTTTCTCCTTCCCATCGAACTTTATGATCAGCTTTTGCCTGTTGAGAATCCTTCCTGGATGCTTAGTCCAGAAAGTGAGAAGAATACAAAATTTGTTAATCCTATTGTATTTTGTTTAAATTGTTCGAATAATTTTATTTTCTTCCTTATAACGAGAAATGTAACTTTCTCTTCTTTTCAGATACTTAGTAGGAACACAACCCTATACAGGGTCAATTTCTTTAGGGATCTACCGGAGTTAGAGTTGTCAGGGCCCAAGTAATTTAACCTTACAGGTTTTATCACAATGTGAATCTAAATCTGGCCTTCGAAGCCTTTTATTTATTTATTTTAAAAAACAAAAAAAAGCCTGTTTTGTGAAAATTTCAGGCTTTTTTGACTTGCATTAAGTTTAAAGTACTGTGTTTTGGCACAATTTTTGCAGTTTTTGTTGCTAGTTTGTAATTCCCTAGAGGTGAATTGAAAAGATTAGTGGTAGAACTTTTTTCCATTAACTCTGGGAAAAAACTACAGAGCAAAAAATTGTCCTTTGGCAGAAATGTCAATCCATACCTCTTTTGGAGCATTTGGAAACTGAAGCACTGAGAAGCTGATTTAATAGGAGAATTGAAAAGCAAAATGTATACACATCTTCACCTTTTCTAACTGATGACAAGACAAATGAAAAATACATTCTCAGAACTTGATGATGCAGAGAAAATAAGATTGTTGCTCCAGAAAGTGCATTAAGGCTAGGATCTTTTAAAGATTTGAGTGCTAAGCTTTTGGAGAAAGGTTGATCCATTCTTATTAATGATACATCTATTTGTACTTCATGCTGTAAAACCCCCCTTTGTGTAATAGAGTGTCTAGGAAGTAGATTTAAGAAAAGGGGGGAGGTACTTAATATGATTCAGGTTTTGCTATAGCAGCTACCAGAAAATATGCACATTTATGCTTGTTTGTGGTTTTGAGTCTTCCTGATTTTTTTTTTCTTTAACTAAGTGGGACTTCTGTTAATTTTTCTATTCTATAAAGTCAATATAGTAGTAGTGAAATAATAAATATACACATGTACAAAAATTTTATTGGAAAAATGCTTATAGATTTTTTTTTTACATAATGCAGTAGACTTAGTCTAGCAAGTACTTCTCCCTCTCTCTCTCCCATCCTACTGTATGATTAGTTTTCTACATTAGTTATTTCTACTGTATGATTAGTTTTCTTCATAAAATGGTGTTGGTGACAGAGATGCTATATAGGAATCAGATGAGGTCCATTCATTTTTTGGCACATCCTAAGCAGTCAATAGTTAGCTTCATTATTATAGTCTTCAATAGTTCAAGTTTCTATTGAATGAATTTTGTGTTCTTTTAAATTGATGCCCATCATATAATTCAATATATATTTCTCTGGAAGATAATCCATAGACACAATAAAACTGCAATTGAGAAAATACTATGTCTCTAAAAGCATGCATTTGAAGACAAATGTTTTCTGTCAAATCATTAACCAACAGTTAGCAACACTGCTCAAAATAATAATTATATTTTAGCGTGCCAAATGAGAAGAACTACCTAATTTAGTTAGCAGTGCATGCGGAATGCTGTACTCAGATAAGTGTTGCTATTGTTAGTTCATGGTATAGTCCTCAACTAATACCTTGTCATGCCTTCAGAATATTTATTCCATATTGTGGGCAATTATAAGTTGGTGGCCTTTCATGAACAAACAAGATTCTCCCTAAAATTTGCTCTGAAGCCAGTTGCTTGGCACATGGACCACAATTTTTCACAGAAATAAAAATGACACTTGTGGTTAAGGGTCTAGGTTAGTCCTTAAAAGCCTGCTTAGCTCTGTTTACTGTTAAGAATGGAAGGCTGAGCTGGATTTGGTGATGTATGCTTGTAATCCCAGTACTTAGGAGGCTGAGACAGGAGCATCACAGGTTCACAGCCAGCGTCAGCAACTTAGTAAGACCCTCTGTACTTTAGTGAGACCCTGTTTCAAAATAAAAAATAAAATAGAGCTGGGGGTATAACTCAGAGTGGAATGCCCCTGGGCCCTGTTTTCAATATTTAATAACACACACACACACACACACACACACACACACACACACACACACGTAGGCTAGACATTGGAGACAGTAAAGAAGCAAAAAGGAATAGTGCATTTGAGGGTGTGTGTGTGTGTGTGTGTGTGTGTGTGTGTGTGTGTGTGTGTAAACCACATTTTGGAATTAAAAGGCTCTGCTAACCTAATGACAGGTAGGGCCTTGTTTCTATGAAAATGGAATACAGACGCTTTAAAAAGAATAGCTCCCTGTCTTCCATTACCAAAGTTTTTAAACATTTTTATTTAGCAGTTAGTCATATCCTATTTTTAAGTAAAATCTCATGTGGCTTCCTAATAACTACTACTGATTACATGCTATTTTATTACTATAACTATAATTTATACGCTTATTTTCAATATTTACTTATTATAAAGAGAACAATGAAGCTTATTTTCATGAGTACAACATTTAATAATTAGGGACTAAGGATGACGGCAAAAGCCTTATTTCAGACTCAGAACTCAAATTTATTTGGTTGCAATATTGTGATAATCCTGATTTGCAGTGATAAGTAAAGTGGAAATGATAATCTTTTTTTTTTTTTAAAATAACTTGTCTTGCAATCACAAGATACTCATCCATCAGTCTGATCTGTATGATTAAAAGAAAAATAACTTTCTGCTTCAAAGCTAAATAATTGACACTATCCAATAAATCATAATATAGAAGTTGGGACAAACACCCAAAACTTACAATATTAAGCCACAATATGAAAATAACCTTTGACACCTCCTCAGCCACCCTCGTTCCTGTTCCTCAGAGTTCATCCATTAAAGAGCAAGCAAGCCTTGCTCTTGTGGCTTCTGCAGCTTTGCTCCTGATGCCTGTGTACAGAGCACAGTGTACCCTTCTTGATTTCCTCCTGGTGAACTCGCCCATTTGTCAAGACCTGCCTCGTTTATTGATCCTTCTGTTTTCCCTGTGAAGTCTGTAGTGCCTCCTTTCCCACTAAAACACCACAGTTAATTACTCCTCCTCCCAAGTGTTAGTGTAACTGAAGCCCTTATTACGGCCTAGTTTGAGCCAGGCTTGGTGGCACATGCTTGTAATCCCAGTACTTGGGAGGCAGAGGTGGGAGGAGCGCAAGTTCAAGGACAGCCTCAACAATTTAGTGAGGCCCTCTGCAGCATAGTGAGACCCTGCTTCAAAAAAATAAAATAAAATAGGACTGGGGATGTAGCTCAGAGGTAGAATGCCCCCAGAGTTCTATCCCCAGTACGCCACACACAGACACGCGGGCATGCGCGCGCGCGCACACACGCACACACACACACACACACACACACTAATAATAATAATTTGTATCATAGTCGCCTTTGCCCATCTCCCTTCTCCCCTGGGGCTGTACCTGAGCCATCTCTACAGCAATAGCCCTCTAAGAGCAGGTGCTCAATTAGTACCAGTGTTGTTATTTACAAAATTGAATCGAACTCATAAAACTTACATGGTTTTTAGAATAGTTGCTCAGAATGTTTTCACTATAAAAGAAGCCCTACAATAACTTGGAATTTCCAATAGAGGAAACTTCTCTAAAAAGCCACGTAAGAATTACAACCGCACGCCGGTAATCCCAATAGTTAGGAGGCTGAGACAGGAGGATCACAGGTTCAAGGTCAACCTCAGCAACTTAGTAAGACCCTATTTCTGAAAAAAAAAAAAAAAAATAGAGCTGGGAGTGTACTCATTCTACTCATAGGTAAAGTACCCCTGGATTCATTCATCATAACACACACACACACACACACACACACACACACACACACACACAGAATAACAGGCTCTTGGGGAGCTTAAAGGGCTCATAGGTAAGGTAGGTTGTACATCCAGTTAAATCTCATTCCCAGTTGCATTGAAACCTTTTGGAGGGTATTGGGGATTGAACTGAGAGTCATTCTACCTCACTACACCCCCAGCCCTATTTTATTTTTATTTTGAAACAGTCTTACTAAGTTGCTGAGGGCCTTGCTAAGTTGCTGAGGCAGACCTCAAACCCACAACCCTCCTGTATCAGCTTCCCAAGTACTGGTATTAGAGGCTTGCGCCCCCATGCTCTGTGATTTTAAACCTTCTTGAGGGCAGGAATGTTATACTCTTTATAGAAACTAGCACATGTACTGTACTTGGGAAATACATATTAAAATAAATTCATTCAGCAACTTACTGTGGCTATGTTGACATCTTTGTGTCCAGCCTAATGGTTTGATTTCTCTAGCTGTTGACGGTCTTCATTACAGGCTGTTAATACAGGGTTGGTTTTCGTTGGACATTAGCTAATTGCCAGAGTTCATCTCCAATACATGCTCAATAGAAACCGGGCTTTTTTCTTGACAGTATCAATAGAGTAGTTAGGACTATAGCCAAATTCAAAACATGATAAAATATTGTTGTTAGATTAAGGCTTGTCATTAATTGAAAATTCCTTCAATTCAGATTTCTGTATATTGTGAATTTTTGTTAAGATTATTGGCACTTAGCCTGACGTGGTGGCGCACGCTTATAATCCCAGCATTTGGGAGGCTGAGACTGGAGGATCTGGGTTCTCAGGCAGCCTCAGCTACCTAGTGAGGCCCTCCGCAACTGATTGAGACCCTGTTTCAAAATAAAGAATAAAAATTAGGGCTGGGGGTATAGCTTGGAGATAGAATGCCCCTGAGTTCAAGTTCAATCCCCAGTACAGTAAAAAAAAAAAAAAAAAAAAAAAAAAAAAAAGATTATTGGCACTCAAAAACTTCTTGACTTCTTCCATTTTTGAGGACTGTATATTGTTTCTGTTCATATAGACAAATATATTTCCCCCAAAACTAAGGCATGTCTCATCATTTTCAAGTTGAACCTGAAAACATGTTATCTTCAAGTCAGGTTGCTCT
The DNA here is from genome assembly GCA_004027655.1 of Graphiurus murinus. NCBI lineage: Eukaryota > Metazoa > Chordata > Mammalia > Rodentia > Gliridae > Graphiurus > Graphiurus murinus. Next base: position 131,297 of record PVLC010000232.1, on the reverse strand, counting down.
CTACTAAGGATGTCTGCTAAGAATTGTATAGCAAGTATTCTTTTTAGGAAAGCCTATCTACCTACTTTCCCCATCAGGGCTCTATTGTCTACTATATGAGTCTTTGTTAACCTTGATTCTAAGCATTTTCTGATCAAGGCACTGATGCGACCAAGGTATGCCTTGGAGAAAACTCCTATATCCTTTAAGAAAAGGAAAAGAGGGCCATTCCTTTCTCTGGCTCAATTAAAACTGCACTGATTGCCAGGTCCCATTAACCTAGTGGGTCGCTGCCTCGCATGCTTTAGCGGCAGCCCCGCTGTAATGTGGAGCAGTCTTGCCACATCATGGACACATTTATGAAGATTGATAACAGCTAAGGTTCAGTGTTAACTTTTATTGTCAGGCAAGCTATACAAGAAACTGTCTGGTATTGGCTTTTGCTTTGATTTATGAAAAGGATGCCACATGAAGAAGACATCGCATAAAGCAGCACTGCTGGCAGCAGTGACATTGGATGCAGTTGTAACTGGAGCAAATAATAACTAACTCTAATGAGGTCCATTATCTTCTCCTACTACATTCTGGACTCCGGATGGGCCGGGCCCTCTGAGCTATCTAGTATCCTCCCACAGGAACAGGTGACCGGCTTATTTCTCTGAAAGGTTCTTCTTCACAGAGGCCAGTAGTGTGATACTCGTCATCTAAGAGAGGACCATGAAATAGTGGACCTGATGGTCTAGTTGGTCCAAGGTGACAGTGGTGGAGGAATGACGTGTTGGTTTTGCCTCCCGGCACATGCATGAGCTCCCTCTGCCACACAAACCCGAGAGGTGGAAGTTGTCTGAAATTCTGACTCCTCAGTATCTGCTGTAGCTCCAAGTGGTAGCAGGTGGCTCTTCCAGAAAATAGCACCTCTAGCTTCTTGCTCAATAGGACTTTTGTCCACAAGAGTAGTCACTTTGCCTCCATTTTTTTGGTCTCAGTGCACTTTGGTATAGTGGAGTGTCTTTTATACGGGTCTTTCCCTTTAAAATCGCTGGGCTCACTAGTTCCACTTGCATCTTAATATGCAAGAACAGGAGCTGTGCTTTCCTTTAAGCCAAGGGAATTGTGGGAGAAGGCTTTCTGTTTCTCCTGTGGACACATATGTTACGGATAATGCCCCCCAAATTTAAATGTCTATGACCCCAGGAAAATTATGTAAATCTTTTCAACTCCTTATACATTAGAGGAATGCCATCCTTCATAAGGCTGCCTCCTGCAGCCGGCATTTTCGTTAGAGCTTGCAGCTGCAGGGGCCAGGGATGACCATGTGTGTGCACAGAAACCACCATTCAGCCCCCAGCTACAGCCAGCAGTGGCCTTTGTCTTTGGCTTGTGTCTGTTTTCAGGCAGCCACATTTTAGTCACAAAATGACTAGCCCTCCATTTTAATATTCCAAAATCTTTGGAGGCTTTTATGTGTCATTTTTTAAAATTAAATTTTGTCTCTGATCTATCAGCTTTTTTCTCTGGGGAGATCCTCTGTGTAAGTATGGGAGAGACAGCAATCTCTCAAGCAACAGAATGAAAGAATGTGGGCAAGCACATGCATCCCTGACCCAGGCAGGTTGCATCGACTAGCCCCTCGTTGCCTGGAAGATGTTTGTTCATGGAGTGGCTTGGCGTGAGCAGGTAAGCCCCAGTCATAAAGGAGGAAGCCCAGCAGCAGCTGGGGAGAGTCACATTTGGCCCGTGACAGCAGGAAGATGGTGCCTGGGAAGCCCTGTTTTCTGATTTGGGAGAGCCAAATTATGAAGGTTGGATGTGAGATGGTGTCATTACGGGCTTTCTGGAAAGAGAGTGCAATTAAATATGAAGCCAAATGAGCATGTTAATAGATGGGGAAGGTGCTCCTAAAATGCCCATGAAGGAAATCTAGTGGCTGTCATGAAACTTTCTTTTAAACATATTCTTTAAAAAGGGTGCATGCAGAATCTAAGCCTCGAACCAGCTTTAAAAACAGGCATAGTTAAGACCAAGGCTTACACATTAATAGAGGCCAGACCTTTTTCTCCAGGAAGTGAAGAAATAGACTGCTAAGCCCAGATGATTTCTCTTGGCTTTGCTTCCCTTTGAGAGGGACATGGAAGGAGTCAGGAGCATTATCTGGTCTCTTTCTTACTTTAAGAAACCTTGGATTTTGTATGGCCAAGTGCTTATTGGAAGAGAGCCAGGCCTCTTGTGCATTGCAACATTACAAAATGCTTGGCCTTAATTGCAGGATCACAGGAAAGTGCAAAGCCCAGAGAGTCCAACCCAGTGCTAAAGCTGGGAGAGTAAAGGGAAAAGAAGGGGAAGTCAGACAAATTTTATCTTAGGCATCAACTCCAATTGGTTGTGGTGGCTTCCTGCAGCGTTTTCTCTGAGGAAAATCCTGGGATTTTGATGAGCAGGCTCCACCTGAAAGAGTCTGAGGATTGATTTGTGATGTCTGCCACTGGCATTGAGTTGGCATTTTTACTTAAATTTTCTATTCCTACTTTGGAAGCATATGAAGATATCTGATTATCCCTTAATTAATTGTTCCTAAACCACAAATAGGAAGTATAGGTGAGGGGAGAAAGAAAGGAAGGGAGAAGAGAGAGGCTAAAGTCCTCCTTTCAACTTTTTCCTACCAGCAGACTTAGTAAAATGAAATTCCTCAGTACACAGCTCTAGTCTGTTACTTTTGGTTTCAGTATGGCTCCTAGTAGGATATTCCATTATTTCTCACTCATTTTGTACTATGTAAGCACTAGAGAAACTGTGATTGGCATTTGCAGGGACTTAAAAGGTAATCAGAATAAAAACAACTGTTGGCAAAATGTCCTTTGTGTGCAGTCAGACCAGCCATTTTCTTTGTAATAAGAGACTACATTAACATTCCATTGTACTTAGCATTTGTAATACATGCAAAGATATTAAACTTCCGTGCATTTCTGAAATTGTCTCATGGTCAAAAGCCTTAGTATACAAATACAGAAATAAGTCTTCAAATGACCTCTCCTAAATACCAGAAGGAGGAAAAGTTCTACCTATTACACAACTATTCCTTCAATCTAAATATCGGTACTTAGAGCTAATACTAAAAGTGGCTGAATTTGATGGTATTTGGTAGAAGTTAATATTTTACTTGACTTATCATTGTATTGAAAAGTTCTGATAAAAAGCCTCATTGCTTCATTTCATTATATGTGGTTGTGATAAAAATGATATCATTAATCTATTCAATTTAGATAGTCAAACCAGTTATTCACATCTTAAACTGAAATTATAATCTGAACAGCACATAAAATCTTCTTTTTGTAACTCATCAGTCCAGATTCAAAGGAGTTGCTGGCCTTCATCAGCCAGTTTAACTGTTTACAGTAATCCAATTAGGCAGATAGATCTAAAATATCTATCTCATGGTCATCTATAGAGCCAGAGCCATTGTACACCTGTTACCATATGATGTGCTATAGCAAAGTTCAAATCGTACAGGCTTCTCACATCAATCATTTAGTAATGTGCAATTAACTTCTAAACAGAAATCAATCCATAAATATCATAGTTTTCTTAGGTATTTGGCTCCAAGTTCTCATTCATCCTTCACAAAAGCCATCCATTCGTTCAGGCCCAAGAAGCCCATCTTTGGCTTGTATCAGGATTTTCTTGGCAACCAGCCATGGGGCGTGTATTATAGAAAGGAGAATCCTTCCAGCCCCTCTTCTTCCTCCCGCCTGCTGCGGGTGGGCTTCAGGGCTGTGACCATCAATGCCATCATTACATGGCCACCTATAGCCATTTGAAAATGAAGTCATCATTACTTTCCTACTTCCTCCTACATCACTTCTGAATGTCCTTCGGTGGTTATAGCTTCTCAGGGTGGGAGAGGGGAGGACAGCCCTCGCGGCATGAACAAACTGAAATGGTAGCCGACATCTTTAATTAACACTGGCACTTCTAGGCCTCCTGTGGAGAAGTGCCAGCTTGACTTTCCAGAATGACATTTATGACCTGAAAGACATAGAAACTCACTGAAAGAGACTGAAAACCAGTTTCTAGCCTTTTTGAATACTGGTTTAATGGTAATAGAACTTTAACTGTGTGGTGTTTATTATTCTCGAAATGCCCAACTTATTTTAGGCTGGATTTTGCTAGTGTGAAAGCAAATTAAAGCAGTTTGCCATCAATTCTGTTAAGTTCCCCTCGCTGCCTAGTCACAAGTAGCAGCCGTGCCACCAGCAGTTGGCAAATCTGTGCCGAGTGTAATTACTTCAAATACAATTCCATTTATTCATAGGGAGGACTGTTGCTCCCCATGAGAACTTAGTTGAGGAAAGAAAAGGTATATAGGTTTATGTTAATTACATACCCCTTGCTGGAGGTTTGATTTTGAATGTGACTACAGCTTTTTAATCCCTTTGTATCAAAGGCACCTGCAGAAACCATCTTTTGACACCACCTGGATACTTCTTGGGCACCTTCAAGTTACATAAATAGTCACTAACTCTCAGGGGGATTGTACTCTAAAACTTGATTTATTTTTGTTTTATTTTGTTTTGCTTTGCTTTGCTTTGCTTTATAGAACTGGGGGTTGAACTCGGGGGCATTCTACCTCCAAGCTGTACCACCAGCCTCATTTTTTATTCTTTATTTTGAAGCAGGGTCTCACTAAGTTGTGGAGGGCCTCACTAAGTAGCTGAGGCTGGCTGCAAACCTGTGATCTTCCTATCTCAGCTTCCCAAGTACTAGAATTTAAAAAGTATGCCACCACATCCGGCTAAAACTTGATTTTTAAGTTGACTTTGAAAGTAGAAACTCACTTTTCTTTGGAAATAAGGTATGACTGATATCCAGAATAAACCTTTAGAAACATATGAGTCAAACCAATAATAATATAGCAGCGAGCATTTATTGAAAGCTTGCTCTGTGCCAGGCATTGTGCTGAGAGCTTTACCATTCTCTATTCTTCACTCTTCAGTGGTGGTGACTGATGGGAAAGTTGTGCTGAGAGAGACTAAGCAACTTGCCCAGGCTTCTTTTTCAAATAAGAGGTAGAATCCTGATTTGGACATGTGTGTTTTAGATGCCAGATCATGTGTTTTTAACCATCTCAGTATGGCTAATGAATAAGTAGTAACTATTCTAGAACTTTGGTCATGGTGCTGTATTGGGAAACTCACCCACAATCCCACTTTGGATGTTAAGAGCATTTGTCTGCCTGCCATAGTTCACCCACTCTTCTTCCTCACAGGTCCACCCTCTCCCACACATACACACTACTCTCTCTTTGCAGAGAGGAGTAGAGAGGGGACCCCGGGTGGCTTTAGGTGGTCAGAGGTGTGAGCGGCCCATGGAGTGTGGTAGGTGTTGTGCCAGGTACTGGGACTATTGTGGTAACTAAACAGATGTGTTCCCTGCCATCTTGGAGTTTAGTGAGAGAAATGACTGGTCACCCACACATCTTGGCAATGGTAATAAAAAAAGTGCTGTCTAGCATGTGCCACAGGAATTGACTAAAGGACAAAATGTCCCTTTTAAGTGACGAATCTGATCTTATTTCTTCCCTAACACTTCAAAGACTTGCTTTCCTCTCTTGGAACAAAATCTCAAATAATGAGGATGGTCTGCTGGGTCCTACAGGATGTCACCCCTGCCTCTTCTCTTTCTACCGTGCTTTCTCACACGGCTTCCCTCCAGAGCCCCAAAGGAATTAAGCTCTTTCTGCAGGCTGTTAACAGGTACTGGTCCTGCACCCAGCCCTTCCTTGATGCTTCCCCACATGCCTACTATTTTAACACTCTGATCTCATTCTTAAAAGCTGAACTTTGTTAATGAGTTGCAGTAAAGATGAGGGTAGGAAACTAAGCACAGAAAGCAGGAAACTACTTTGGAGACTATTGAAATATTCCAGGTAGTTGGTTATGGTGACTTGGACTAGGCTGAGGACAATGGAGAGGGAGAGAAATGGATCCATTCCAAATCTATTTTAGATGTTTAGTTGAAAAGACTTAGTGATGGATTGGATACTGGACGTAAAAGAGGGAGAGATGTTGAAGATTCCCTGCTTTTGGAGAACCCATATATTGAGATACAGAAGAACAAATTGGGGATAGATGAGGGAATTTAAGAGTTCAGTTTTAAGTATGTGGTGCCTATAAAATCTCTAGTATAAATAGCAGCAGGCAGCTCCCTATTAGAGGGCTGGGCTAGCGATACAAATTTGATAGCTACCAGCACGCAGATGGCATTTAAAGCCATGAGAAGGGTTGAGATACCCATGGATAGAGTACAGAGAGACCTCTAGACCCATGGCCCTGAGGCCTCCAGGATGTAGAGAACAATTAGAAGATAAGCCAGAGAGAACTAGGAAGAAGAGGAGAGTACTGTATTATGGAAGCCAAGTAATGCTTTTTAATACAGAGTAGTTTACTGGAACAAGTTTGTGCTGATCAGTCCTATAAGATGTCTCCTAAAAATCCCTGGAGATTGGGAATGTATCTCAAGTGGTAAATCACTTGTCTAGCTTATGCAAGGCCCTGGGTTCTATTCCAGGACTGGAATGAATGAATGAATGAATGAATCAATCAATCAGTCAGTCAGTCAGTCACTAGATTTGGCCACCTAGATGTCTCTGATTTTAGTGGGAGCAGTTCCATGGAATAGTGGAGTGAAAACCACTTTGGCATGTATGGAGGAGTGGGTGGAAGGTAAGGAACTGGAGGTAGACATTGTGAAGGTAGTATTTGTTAGAACTATACTTTCAAAAGTACAGTATCCACTAGCCACAGGTGACTAGATTTAAATTTATTAGAATTAAATAAAATCTAAAATGCATCTCCTGTGCTGCCCTAGTCATGTGCTCAGTAGTCACATGCAGCTGTGACAATTATTTTGGACAGCATAGATTCAGGACACTTCCATCACTCCACAAAGTTCTGCTGGGTAGCACTGTTCTAAAGAATGTTGGAGTACTGGCGAAAATGACCGAGTAGAGAAAGAAATTGAAGACTGGAGAAGGAGAAAAAACCCCACTAGAAGGCAAGGGCGGGGGCAGATAAGAATTGAATCCACGTGCAAGGATTGCCTTTTTATATGAGATGCTCCTTTTCAAAAGTAACAATAGGAAAAGAGAAGATGGGTATAGATCCAGATTTTATGATAAAAAGAGGAGAAAGTTATCCTTTGGTTTCTGTTTTGCTCAATGAAATAAGAGACAAAGTTATTAGCCAGTAGTGAAAGGAGAAGAATGGGGTGAGATCTCAGGAGAGATTGGCAGTAGTATGCATATTCCTAGTAATGAAGAGGAGAGTGAGTTTACCACAGAAATGTGCTAATATTGTACACAGGTTTTTAAGATCCACTTAGGAATTTATAGTGAGTCCAGTCTCTCTAGTTTTGTGATTTTTCTCTAGAAACACTCAGCTGGAAAGATGTATTAAGGGACATTCCTAAGGCTGACATTCGTAGATTGGGGCTCTGTGTAATGGCATAGATTAATACTACCGCACTGGAACCCTTAGGGAGATGTAAAACTAATGGAGCTCAGCATGGTGAATTTGATCCAGACTTGAATTGAGAAATGCATTATTTGGTCCTGGAGTAATACATCATTATGCCCTTATGTGGGAGTCACTGAGATTCCACCTCTGAAATACTCAAGTGTGTGGCTGATCATAATCATTTGGAGAATTTGTGCAGCAGATTGTTGTTTTCTGTACCTCGTATTTGGTCTTGTTCATTTTAAGTCTCAGCAGCAGCCTAGACTGTTAAGCCAATTTGCTAAATCTTGCCTGTCCTCTGAAAAATACTTAAATCCATTTATGTAACACAAGAGGATGGGATTATATGATGTGTTTAGGATGTAATGCCTTCTTATGACATCAATACTGAACACTTTGGTTAATCAGAACAACAACAAAAAACATATTAGATTTTTTAAATTGCAGAGCGTTATCATATGGTTGTTCATAAAGGGAGATGTAGTTCAGTGTGCTTGTATGCCCATATAAATTTTCCCCTTTATTAGCTACAAAATGCTTTGACGATATGTTTTCTTCTAGTTTTTATGTTTAATCTGTGGAGTACTAAGTAGAAAATTATTGGCAATAGTGTACTGCCAAAAATTAGTAACTGGTTTTACCATACCATGTGTGATGAGTTATTCTTAATGCTAGTAATGAAACATTATTAATTAGCAATTTACCTCTTAAGTTCTCCTCTCTACCAGTTCTTTAAACATCTACCAATTCCCTTAAACATGTCCATTTCTCCATTGCAAGGAAACTGTCTTCTCATTTCCAGAGACTTTAGGGGGGAAATAAAAGGTTAACATTTACAAGGCCCTAGGTTTCAAGGATACAAGGCACTAGGTACAAATTTGTCATGTTGTTTGCAGCACTTTTTTTTTTTAAAGCCTGTATATCCAACCTTTTGAAATGAATTTAGTTCCTATGGAAACTTATCATTACTGTAGGTAGTACCCTTATCCATGAGTGAAAAATAAAATCAATTCAGAGAACGATTTTATAATTTTATAACACAGCTTGGGAAATGGACATTAGGAATATGTGTGGTTGTGCTCTTTGGCTGTTATACTGGTTCATATTAGATTGTGTTTGAAAACAACCTTGCAAATGTCACCATCTGTGCTTCACTTTGAGGCCAGAATAGGTAAATAGAGGTTTAGCAGAAGTTTCAGTGGGTATGTTTTTCCTCAGCACCACAAATAATAGCTTGTGAGGAGGCAAGGGATATGAGAAATATTTGGGAAGTAAAATTAGCTTTGAGAGGTGGAGGAGAAGAGAGAATCCTGGTTGACTCTTGGGCGAAATTGGCATTTTGCAGACTGTTCATTGAGTAGGATTCATGTCGCTGAGCATGAAAAGGAGGCAGCTGAGGACAAGGAGACTATTTGGGGACTATAGTAACAGTATATGATGATAGGGGAAACTGGGGAAGAGTTGAACATGAAAAGCATTTTGAAGGAAGAGCTAACAATCTCAATGATTTCTTAAATGTAAAATATTAAATAACAGCAAAAGCAAGAAGATTGATGCAAAGTGATGAGCTAAAAGTATTGCTGTTGATGAAAAATGGAAGGAAAATCTTGTCAGGATAAGGAATTGGAAGTAATAGATCGACCCTATCCAGCGAGTGCTTAGTATGAAGGTCTTAGAGGCAGAAGGAATCTAAGCGGATCATCAGATCTAGGTCTGGCTTCGGACAGGTAAGATTAACATCTGTATAGTTTTAAAAAGAACTGAAGCCCAGTGAAACCTAAGCTCAGAGAGCTGCTGGCTAGTGAAGAGAGAGTAGAAATGCAATTCTGTCACACGCAGCAGCAGGAGAAACCCCAAAGAAGGAAGGATAACTTCACCAGGACCAGAAAGAACAGCAGGGGCAGAGCCTTGGACTTTGGGAATTAGAGTTAAGAGAGGGGAGCAGTTAAAAAGATGGAGAAAAGACCAGCTTGGAAGAATTTCATGGATGGAGAAAGCTTCTGGGCTCTTCAGAGTTTCATGTTATACTTTCCTCCTTTGACCCACAATTTCACTAATTTGGCTGTTTGTCCTTTTTTTTTTTTTTTTCCCCACAAGGTTGCTGAGATATTAAGTCAGAAGGGCTCATGCCAAATTAGTGCTGAAGGTTAACATGTATGGAAGTATTATGAGTTATTTCACAATTTACATTTTTGTCTTTAAGTAGTTTTTGCAGGTGGGATTTCATATCTGGTGTCTTGAGGTTAAGTTTTCAATCAATTTTCTATTTAGTGTCACAAAACCCATGGAAATGGCATTACCATTAGAAATTGTGCCCAGGCATCTGGAAGGAAAGCAAACTTTCTTATAGCAATTTCTCAGAGCATACAAAATATATATAATAATATACCATTGCATTTTAAAAAATTATTTCTTGATAAGCAATATATGCACATGATAGAAAATTCAAAATCATGCAGAAGTAAATCTCCTTCTTAACTCTTTGACCACCTGTCCAGCTCCTCTCCTTGGGAGCAACTGCTATTTCCAATTGTGTAATTTTTTTAGGTATATTTCATGCATATATCAGCATATATATATATATATACTATATATATGATTTTAAATTGCATTTATGTACATCATGAACTCATGCAGAATAAGTAATTTTAGTTGACCAACATCCATAAACTCCTGGTTTTTAATGTATGTTATGCCAAGCTTTCTCCCTTTTTCCATTAACCATTAACCAACCATTAATTTCAGTCAGTGCACACCTGTTTCAAAGAGCAAGAAGGGGGCTTAAACTGAAAGTACTGGAAACTTGATACAAGTGTAAATGCACAAACATACCCTTGCCTTAGATGTACTTCATATATATAAAAGTATATACTGTAGTGGAAAGTGCAACTTGGGAGATACAGGAGCGGCCTGGCACACTGAGTATCTCCACAATGGAGTTCCCTTTGGCTGCTCAGGTACCAGGGTTTCACGTAGCAACTGGACCTGTCACCTCCAGTTTCCGCTCTATCTTTGCTGCCCTGTGCCCACCTCCCATAGGCGAATCCTCTTTTTCTTATGAGTGGGCTTGCTCTTGGCATTCCTGTCATTGTCCGGTGCCTCACTAACCTTTGAGGTTGCTGGCACACCAAGTCTTTCCACTCCCCCCTCCCCCATCTCATCAGCCTCATTTTAATATACTCTTCACTGCGGACTTCCTGTTTGAGCCTAGAAATCTGCATGTTACTCTTCCACCACGCCCTGTCTGCAGGGACCACTCTCTCTTCCCTGCACTTCTTAGTCTATAAAAGACTTGAAACCTTACCTTCTTTTACACAGTCTGCTCCGAATGCCCAATTCCAAGCACACCCTAACTCCTTTCTCATCCTCTGTCTTATGGAAATGGGCTTGCAGAATGTGTCCTTGCACTTAGATCTCTGTCCCCCCCATCCTCCACTACAGCCTGAGTCCCCTGGACATGCTAGATTTGCCTGAGTCTGGATCTCCTCAGCTCACAAAGGCCCTGACAGATGTCCTCTCTACCTCTTACAGTCCTACCTTTCACTCAGGGGTCTTTTTAAATCTCATCTCCTCTCTTTCAGCCCCCCCAACTAGAAGTGATCACTCCCTCCCTCCTCAGACCTGTTGTTAGCTTTTTAGCTTATATGTAGCTTTCCATAAGAATCCTTAAAAAAATTTTTTTTTTAAAGTCCATTAGTGACATAGCCTCTGACTCCAGCTTCCCCGTCTTCTTTCACTGTCTTCCTTCATAGGTCTATCTGGAACGCCTGTCTGCCCCACTTCTCACGGCCTATGCCACCCTCATCCCGGCAGACCCTACTGAAATTCCATCATCTTATCTAAGACTTTGCAGGCATCTCCAGCCAGATTAATTCTTCCCTTTCATATTTCACCATCGCCAGATGGACCCCATTAGAGCAGCTCTCATGGGCTGGCTGGTCTCCCTGTCTCATCTCACATGGTGTATGGTGTATGTGGAGCATGGTTGAGCTGACCTAATCCCACTGCCTCTTTTTCTTTGCTGCCCATTTTCCTTATCAGTGTCCTGCCATCTCAGCCTTGGGCACCATCCTGACTTCTTTCTCCAGATCACAGTGGATCACATTCCCTGGCCTGTTATCCGTCTGCATTCCTGCATTGACTGTCTTCTCTCTTTTGAAACTCTGGTTGCCCCAGTCTTGTGACACTGCACTATAGTGCTGCTTCTCTTCATGCTCAGGTCTCCAGCTGTCTCGTCTTCCTTTCCTGTCACTCCCTGACATGAGCTCTTCCCCCAAGCTCAGCTTTCTTTCCTGCCTTCTCCCCATGAGTCTTGCAGGGGATTTGTGGTGTGTGATTTAGCCCTTCCCTCAGGCTGAGCCCCAGCTGCACACTGTGGATCGTGGGGGTGGGGGTCATTTCCACCCAGGCTTCTTGACTTATTTGAGCATCTGCATTCTTTCCTTCCCAGATGCCGAAGCCACTGTGCGATTCTCCCAGTTCTTCCTCTTCTCTGCCTCCATGCCCCATCAGTTATGGCCTCCCACTCTTCCCTGACCTTTCCCCTCAGCAGCCTGTTTTGACTTTACAGCTGAGTACAGCTCCACTGGCCGGCCAACCAGTGGGTCTGCACTTCTGTCCATCTGATTCATTCATACCAAATTGGCCTTCAAGATGGCACCTTCAGAACTTAGTCTGGTTTAGAAGGGCTGGTAGCTAGCAGCAGAACCTTAGCATACCATCGTTATTAGAAGACTCTCCGTATCCCAACCCTCCGCTACAGCCTGAGTCCCCTGAAATGCTAGATGTGCCTGAGCCTGGATCTCTGCTTACACAGGCCCTTGCAAATGTCCTCTCTACTTCCTCCTCCTACACTTCACTCTCCTCTCCTCCAGAACCTCCCTCCTCAGACGTGTTGCAATGCTTACTGCCTGTGCTGTCTCCTTGAAACAGGCTTCCATTTCCCTGTGTTACCTGGAACATTGACAGGTGTGTATGGTTCTCCTCCAGTAAACCATAGGCTTGTGAGGGTGAATTTAGTATTTTCACCCCCTTTTGTTTCTGCACGTCCTTTACTGCTCCAACACAGTGGCCACAACCGTGGTGCCCGTGTGGTGTTCTCCCTGCCTGGCAGCCCTGTGTCCATGGGGACTTTGCCCTTCCAGTGGCAGTGCCTAAGCATTCTCCCCTTCCAAGTAACCAAGAGGGATGGAAGGTAGACCAAAGGCGGAACCCCACCCCTCTTCCCAACTCCTGCCTCCTCCGCACCTCCTTTTCCACACTCTGACACTTAAAGGGCAAATCAGTTATGGGTGATTTTTTTTTTCCTTCACTTGTCACTAAAATAAATACATTTGCAGTTCTCTCAGTTAAGTGAGCCAGACACGTTCCTTCCAGTGTGTATCTGGTATTTAGATCTTGCTTTTAAAATGTAGTGGAAGAAAGAGTACCATCTAAAGTAATGTAACACACTGTCTCGCTATAGACTTAAATTTTGGTCTTAACCTAGTTTTTAGGATGTGTCACAGCCCTCATTGAGATAGGTGACAGTTTTTAAATGTTTAAAATTAAGCTGTTTTTTTTTTTTTTTTAACTTATCTTGGTGTTAAAAGCACTCTCTTAAATTCAATCATAGCAGGAAAGAGGTAGGGGTACTGGGATGTATTTTTATGCGTGGGTTACTCAAATGCAATTCCACCAAACTTGCCCCTTAAGTCTCCCCTCAGCTCAGCTGAGAAGGAGCATAAAAAATTCATCCCAAAGGGTAATTCTGTTTAAAAAATTTTAAGCACCTAAAAATAGAAGCTTGGCATGAATGTGTATGCTCACGTTTATGTCTGCACAGGGGTTGCTTCCGTACCTCTCAACAGGGAAATTCTGATATTCTATGCTATTATAAGAGTTAGAGTCTGTTGATAAAAATGTTATAAAAAGGCCTATAGAAGTACTTATTTCTCCAAATATGGAAATATTGTTTCTGGGAGGATATGTTTGGTGTTTAAATTTCTTCAGAAGGCCTTAGGTTCATTGTAAGTACTTTGTCAGAAGAACCTGGTAGATAGCCAGGACTGATATCTTGGCCCTTGGCTATACCAGTACACCTGTTGTTGGCTGTTTCCAGTTCTCTGTCTTCTGAACTTGAGGACCTTCTTTAAGAAGAATGGGTGATGAAGGGAATAATGCCCCTTCAAGAACTTGGAATTAAAGTTGCCTTTAAAAACAAGTGCCCCAGTTTGCTTTAGTTTCTGATCTAGAGCTCGGATCTCTTCTGCGTATCCTTCCCACTGGTTTGGTTGTTTTGCTCAGCCAGTGCCTCTGGGTCTTCCCAGACTTCTCTGGCCCATGACTTCTCTTTCTCCTCTAGGATTCTCCTCTAATTCTGCTAAACTATTCTGCTTCCCGGGATTCTTCTACTTTCCCAAACTTGTCTCAGTTCCTTCTATCTTTCTTCTGCCTCCAAATCTGGGCATTGATCCAGGACAAAATCATACAGTTTTATCCTTCTTGGCAAATCAGTAATAAGGAAATAGGATGATAACAAAAGGTACAGGAAAACTATGAAATATAAAAATGATAGTGGCACCAATTGCAAAGTTACCTCCAGAGTCCTCCTACCGAGACTTAGCAACTGCCATCCCTCAGTATTCTTGTTGGTAGGTATGAAACTTGGCTTCTGGCTTCTCACTATTTCCTTGTACAGTCTCTGGTTAACTCAGAATTTATAAGTTCCTACTACACACAGCTACGCCCACCTCTCCAGACCCAGCCTGTGCTAGCACATGTCATAAACACAAACATGGAACTTATCTCAGGAAAAGCAGAAGAGTTGAGAAGACTGCAGTCACGAGGTTCTGGATATATTCATAACCAGGTCATAGTCTGTATCATCTGGATACAGTGGACAGATCTCCCTGCTGCCTTAAAAGTTGTTTTAAAGGAATCTCGAGACCAGTCCTCCCTTCTGTTTACTAGTGGTGGACTCTTCTTGTCTGGAACACTGTGTTTTCAGCTTGGGTCATATCTAACACTAGACTTCTGTTTGCCTAGCACTGTGTTTACAATATTACCTCTTGATCTCATTATAAGACTTCATATATACTTCTGTCTCACCCCTCTCAAGTACAAGTTAGCTGTCGGCCAGGATCACACTTTACTCATCACCTGTCACGGTGAGTGGCCTGTAATAAATGCTTTATAATTGTCTGCAGTTGAATGACATTTTTTGTAGGAATAACTGAGTAGGTGAAAGAATGAATGAACCAACCAACATTCATATTTTCCATCCTTGGAACAATTTTATGAGCATCCCAAAGTAGCAGCATAGGGGAATGGAAATAACTCTCAAAGCCTAGCGGCTACAATGACTTCTGATTTGTGTCACCTTAAGTTTGGTGTATTATATAGCTACACATATTGAAAGAAAAGAAATCTAAGGTCGATGCATTATATATTCTTATCGTTATTTTCTAAGTTGTATAATTAAACATTTACAAAGTCAGATGAGAGTAAATGCCATGCTTTTTCTTTAATAAAAATAAATTATAATAATAATGCTTCTCTTGAGATATTCAAATAGGAATTTGTTTGATGTGTAAGATTAGTTTCATTCACACATTGGTACATTCTCCAGAGATACAAATACAGCTAGGGCCCTGAGCATCTTCATTTCACTGCTT
Source organism: Graphiurus murinus (assembly GCA_004027655.1). Classification (NCBI taxonomy): domain Eukaryota; kingdom Metazoa; phylum Chordata; class Mammalia; order Rodentia; family Gliridae; genus Graphiurus; species Graphiurus murinus. The sequence continues at coordinate 116,152 of PVLC010000232.1, read as the reverse complement.
GTGGATCTCACAAAGGACAAAGAGAATACTTCTCCACATGTTGTCATTCGTGTAACCCAGGGCTACTCCTATGAACTGTGGTTTGTCCTGCTCCTAGTGTGTACCTGGCAGGAGGTTTCTACCCAGGGTACTGTGTGTGAGCTGGTGCTGCATCTCCGACTCTATCACTTGGTAATTCACCAGCATCTCTTTTTATCACATTATTGTGTGTGTGTGTGTGTGTGTGTGTGTGTGTGTGTACACCTAGCCCTTTTATGTTGTTGTTTTGTTTCAAAAGAGAGTCTCACTACTTGCTGAGGCTGTCCTAGAACCTGCAATCCTCCTGTCTCGGCCTCCTAAGCACTGGGATTACAAGCATATGCCACCATGCCCAGCTACTGCTTGATATTTATTAAGCAAAATTGCAAGCATTGTTAAGAAAGAAGGGGAAAGTGGGTTGGCTTATAACTCTAAGACTCCCCGCCCAGGCTACAATGTAGTCTGGTAGCTATAGAATGTTGCCTGATGAGAAAAACCACATCTTGAGAGTCGTTGTGCTAAACAAGGTATGATCTGGAAGTCGATTTCAGATCCTTCTTGAGTTAATGTTGACATCAGTTATTTTTTATGTTCCCAAACTCTTCATACTCATTGGCCATTATTCTAGATATCTTTTATGTAAGTGAAAGCTATTTTATCTCATTTTGAGAGGTAAGAAAACCATGATGTACAAAGCACATGCACGAGTCAGGAATGCCATGCTGATATGGAAAATGGAAGTTAGCCAATTCATTATTTGTTTGTCCACCTGAATAAATAACTATTTCTTGTCAAAGGCATTATTACTTGGAGAAATTTCTGGGTGGGAAGGGGGAGTTTTATTATCATTAAGCTAGCTTTACCCTCTTTTTTTTTTTTTTTTTTTTTTTTTTGGCAGTACCTGGGGATTGAACTCAGGGGCATTCTACCTCCAAGCTATACCCCCAGCCCTATTTTTTGTTCTTTATTTTCAAACAGTCTCCTTAAGTTGCGGAATGCCTCTCTAGGTAGCTGAGACTGGCCACGAACCCAGATCCTCCAGTCTCAGCATCCCAAATGCTAGGATTACAAGCATGCGCCACCACACCCGGCTTGGGATCCAATTTTTAGAGGTTGTTTATAAAACAAAACAGTGGGGACCTTCATGCTTTGGAGATTGAGCAGAAAATGGGCCTCTTTTTCTAAGGCCTAACCCCCAAATGGGGAGCAGGAACTCTCCAGCTCTTCCCTTGTGCTGGGTGAACCCAGGCAGCAGGATCCCACTCAGGTTGGTGCAGCTGGCGAGGTGCCAAGAGGGTTCACTGTGAAGGGAGGAGTAAGAGCTACCCCCTCAGGCAGAGACACCCGATGTCAGGGGAGTCCATGGTGTCCATGGTGTATTCTCCACTGACCACCCTCCAGCAACTGGCACATGGTCACATGCTATCAGATTCTCATTCACTTCCTTAGTTTTCCCTACCTCCCCATCCTTCCCAAAGTACCTGTTATTATTGAGTAAGAATGAAAAATGCATTGCAAAATTGAAAAGTTGTGTGCTCACCTTTCATTTCGGTGTATTGGTACTTGTATGCCAGTTGGCGTAAGGACAATGTGTCTCTGTATGGAGAGGTCTACATTGCTCATATGGCTGGGAGAATGAGCAGGGATCCAGTTGTGGTGATTTTCCTGGATCCTGACATCTGGGAGACACTGGCTGTGCTCCGTCCCCTCCCTCCTTTCAAGTCACCTTTCTCTCCTGGAGCCAGATTACTGCGTCATGCTTCTGGTGTCTTTTTCCCAAGTCAACAAATTAAAATATTAGACATTAAAATATTTTCAGATAGATCCTGCTCTTTCAAGCCTTGGGGTTTCCAAGATAGGACTCTGTATATAGTCATCCATCTGTATCCACAGCAGATTGGTTCCAGGACCCCTGCAGACAGCAAAGTCCACAGATGCTCAAGTCCCTTGTGTCAGATGACTTTGTATTTGCATATAACCTGTGCATGTCCTCCAGTATACTTTTAAATCATCTTGAGAGTATTTATAACACCAAATATAATGTAAATGCTATGTAAGTGGTTGTCATACTGTATTGCTTAGGGAAGAAAACAAGAAAAGGTATGTAGTCTTTGGTATAGACTCTGTTAGTTTTTGTGTGCTTTTTGTTTTTTGTTTATTTTTTACATGTGTTCTATCTGAGATTGGTTAAGTCTGCAGATGCAGAGGGCTGGCTACTCTGTTGTATATCTAGCCAGAGCTGGTCGCTTCTTTTACAACATGCAAATTGAGTGTGTTGGTTGAGGGTTATGGCACTTCTTATGGCTGATGGTCTGCTGTTGGCTCAGCTGCTTTAAGCCAAGTGTTGAAGCAAAGGTAGTAGAGTCAGTGTTTCCTTTTTTGATGGCAGCTTGGCTTTTATGTCTTATGGTGACAGTATACAAGATAATAGTTAATATTCATCATGTTAGTAATAGTTGTCCCTGTTGGAGCGGGACTTCTGATTTTATTTTATTTTTTAAGAAGCTATATAACAAAATCCATGTGAAAACAGACAGAAACAAAGAAAGCAAGCCTTTTTTTTTTTTTAAGATATTTGGCCTCTGAAGTGTAATTAATGGAAATTTGATTACAGCTCAGATAGAAACATCATTAATGAAATGGTTAGCAGTTATTAAGAATGTCAGAAATGCTTGAAATTGAATTCTTTTTCAGATCTTGCACTGTTAGGAAAAGGCCATTCACATTTTATTCTAAAAACTTGCATTAGGATATTATAATATAAGGTAAAAGAAAAGGTTTAATAGAAGATAAAGGATACATTTTAGCCACATATTTTCTTCCTTTGTATTACACCTTAATTTTATTATGAATAATTACCTCATTTTAAATATTAGCAATGCGTTTAGTAGCTTTGGTAGCTTTGGTCTTGTATTTTGAAAGAAAAGCAGAGATCCTGGCCACTGGGCTTATCATCTAATGAACAGTTCAGTACAAACTAAAGTGAAAGCCTCTGCTTTGTGCCATAGGAATTAGAATTAGAAGATTTGACTCCAAAGCTGTATTGAATGCCTGCTTTTAATGTGTTAGATAGTGTTTGATGAGACCGTCTGACCTCATGAAGGATGTATTGTTAGACCCTGTTAAAAAAAAAAAAATCAAAATTTTCCTGTTAGCACTAGCCATTCTCATTAAATTTTCCCCCCTCTTTCCTCCCTCCTTGCCTTTCTCCTTCCTTCCCTCTCTAGTATTTCATTGTTATAGCTGTAGAACTCTCTCAGGTACTTACTGGTCCAAATACAGAGAAAGGATCCTTTTTGTGTGCCTGCACTCATAATGAATGATTTTCGTGAGAGCTTTTCGAATTGTGGCTGCTAACTGATTGTCATTACATGACTTCTTTCTCCTTCTGTGCGGAAAGTGGTATGAGAGGAGCTATCTCCATATTTTTTTCCTTCTCTGAAGTTACTTTATTATACTTGCCATTTATATTAGCAGAACTAAAAAGATGGTTAAGTAGTCTCCTTGAAATTTAAAGATCAGACCCACATCAAAGAAGACTCTAAGACATGAAGGTAGGAGAGGCGTCTGTGAAACGCCAGCAGATAGCTATGAAGCCGATCACCAAGAAGTGCTCCGTTAGAGGGTCTTAAGAGAAGAGTTCTGAAGACTGCTTAGCTCAGCTTCATCTTCACACTGAAAATGTTTTCATTTCTCTTGGACCAATTAATTCAACTTACAAGAAAGTCTCCCAAGGAAATAATCAGAAATGGTAGTAATCATTCATGTCTATCGCTGGATTATATGAAGCACTGGAAAATTAGAAACAGCCTAAATATGTGTCTTGTTTCTTTTTGGTCTTTTTCCAAAGTTCAAACAGTGGACCTGTCCGTGGAATGAGAAAGATTCTTGGATATATTTTCTTCAATGCCTTTTAAGTGAATATTAGCATTAAACATTAGTGTCAAAATATATACATATATATTGGCGGCTATAGAATACCTACCAGACATGCTTCCTCCGATTTTGTTCTTGGGTCAGACCTTTGGTTCTCCAGTTCTGCCCTCGCATATTGTCAGCATATTGGCCATGGCTGCTGCTGTAGGGTAAAAAGGGTCAAACTGAGGGCGGGCTGCTAGTGCTTGTGGAAATGAGGTACAAGGAAAGGAACTGAGCGTAAAAGAGTATAAGAAAGAAAATAAGAGGTGTAAACAGGCTGAGTTTCATTAAAAACTTCCAACAGTTTCCAGGGACTATGAAACTGAATTTTTTCTTGATTATTTTTGATAAATGTCTATTTTCAAAGATTAACCTTATTCCACCAGTTCCTTTTTGCTCAACTTGCTTTGGGATAACCATTATGTCTTATTATTGTTCTGAATTCTCTTAGTCTATATTTCATCTTGCTCTTTCCAGCGTCATTCATTCCTTTGTTGAATCTTCCGTACATAGAATGAAATTAAATTGTTTAAATGTCCTTTGCAACCAAGATTTAATTTTCCCTCTTAGATATCCTGAAATTCTGCCTTTTGTTATTTTTGCCTAATAGTGGCTTTTTCCATCAGCAGGAATGAAAGCAGTCAATAAAAGTCCATTGCTGACTCTATGATTACACCAAGGGCTTACCATAATGCATATTGGAAATGTCTTTGAAACCCTTTTCCTGAATGGAAGGTGCCATGGCGTGTGCTTTATGGCCTTCTAATGTTAGATGGTAATCTCATTTAGCATTTTCCCAAAGTGAAAACAGTGCATTAGAGCAGCCTAACGAGCATGCAGATCAATACGGGGGCAAAGCTTTGTCCTCACAGATTAATCCAAGGAAAATGTACCAGGGTCTACTCCTGGAACTGGGGGACAATTAGGCTGATTTCCTTTCCTTCGCTCTCCCCACCCCCATCATCTAATCATCAATACAGGTTGAAATGTGTTCAAAAAGAATTTCAGGTGGTGGCTTCATGCGCGCGTGCATGCACACACATGCACACCAGCCTACCAGACAGGAAATCAAGGGCCCTGGAAGTAGTAGTAATATTGATTTGTGGTGATAAAAGTGTATTTTGACACATCTCAAATCATAAATAACTCATGGACTTTAACTTGCATGAGTAATAGCTCAGCTCAAGGTAAATGCTTACATACAACTTACATTACCTCTTTCTAAGGAGTCCATGGTATTAGACAAATTATTCTATTGCAGGTAGTCTTCTTAAGAAGTATACACATGAGCCAGGCGTGGTGGCGCACGCTTGTAATCCCAGTACTTGGGAGACTGAGACCGGAGGATCCAGGTTCTCGACCAGCCTCAGCTACTTAGTGAGACCTTCTGCAACTTAGTGAGACCCTGTTTCAAAATAAAGAATAAAAAATAGGGCTGGGGGTGTAGCTTGGAGGTAGAATGCCCCTGGGCTCCATCACCAGAACTGCAAAAAAAAAAAAAAAAAAGGATACACACACACTTCTCTCTTGTGTTCAGTGTTCTTGTGTATGGATGCTTGCTCTTACAGTCTTTACTGGGGAAGAGCCATGTATCTGGTCAGGTTTGTCCCAGCCTTTTCTCCCTATCCTCCTTCTCCCCAGTGTTAAATCCAAGATCCATTGGAGACATGAGTTGTCCACAGTAAGTTCCAATGTAACTGTGCTTTCCTGTGGACTCCTAGAGTCATTAGTCACATATTTGCTGGGCTTGGTTGACCTAATGGGTAATCGTATTGTATTTGGTACTTATCCAGATGTGGATCTGGCTATAATTAGTCAGTCAGTGGTAGCTGCGCCGGTGCTCTTGGAAGCAGAGCTGGCTCCTTTTAAATGCTGATGGTCATGGTGGGAGATTAGGAAAGTCTGTGTGCAGAAAAATTCAGACATCTGAATTTTGAAATCTTAAACAGAATTGAAACTCCTGGGATTGGGTTTAAGTTCTGTTCTTAGATATTTGACAAAGCAGTAATGAATGAAAAAGTAAAAGCAATGTTATGTAAAATCTGTGGGCTTATTATTTTTTTTTTTCCTGCATGTCTACTTTCTTTAGAGGCTAGTGGGAAGTAAATTCCCTTAGGGAGCAGCAGCATGGTTTGCATTTCTATTCCAGCAAAATATATATTAGTTTAGTATGTTGGATAAAAGTAATGAGGAGACAAATTGTCACCCAGGGGTTTCCTTATTGATGGGAAATATTCCCCCTGCATTCTCTAGGGGTTTTTTAAGAACCCATTAAATTTAAAATAATGCGATTTCAAGATTATATGAAAATAACAAATTTAAATTTCAAAGACAGAACTGAAAAGAAAGACTGGGAGCATTTTGTGTTAAACAAAACTAATTTGGGAAAAAAATGGATTCCTAGATTAAATGTGATAATTTTATGTATTTTCTGCAAGTGTTTTTAGTTCTTATAATCCAAGTTTCCCTACTGTATTAACAAGAATATTTTATTCTTGTTTGTATAGGTCACATGGTTTATTTTGTTACTATTTTTCAAGTGTATATTATAAGCTTTTTGAAAACATTTATGTTTAGTATAATATATTCATTCAGCAATTAGCTAAAATCTGATATTTGTAAATATAATTGGGAAATTTTAACACAGGGAATTTTTTAATGTTTTCTTTTTACCAATTTGTATTCATTCAACCAATTTATTGCATGACTTCTATAAGAGGTATCTGTATCTCATAGCTGAGTCCTACTTAGAATTTGCATTGGAGTAAATGTAGGCTAGTAAATTGCACTGGACTATATTATAGTCAGTCACATGTGTGGTGAGAGATGCTAACACAGGATCAGTGAATCACCATAAGGGGATTGATGGACTCTCCCAGGGAGGGGGTGGGGAGAGAGCTAGTGAAAGCTACACACAAAAGGTTGCACATTAGCTAAGTATCGAAAGACAAGTGGGTATTTTCCAGATAAAGATAAGCATGGGTGGGAGTTTGGGTGTAGAGCATTTCCAAATCAAGAGGAACATGAGCAAAAACATGAAGTGTGTGAACCAAATCCTGTGGTTTGTCCAGCGACAGCAGAGTGCAGGGTGGGAATCGAGGTTAAAGAGGAGCAAAGCCAAGTGTGGTAGAGCACACCTGTAATCCTAGTACATGAGTGGTTGAGACAGGAGGATCACAGGTTTGAGGCCAGCCTCAGCAACTTAGGCCCTCCACAACCTAGTGAGATCCTGTTTCAAAAAAAAAAAAAAAAATAGGACTGGGGGTGTAGCTGAGAGGTGGAATGCCCCCAGATTCAATCCCCAGTACCAAAAAAAGAAAGAAATGAGGCAGAAACTTGATCAAGGATTGTGTCTATTGGCCTTGCTTTTTGTTTCTTGTTTTTTGTTTTGTGGTACTAGGGATTGAGCCCAGGGACATTCTACCTCTGAGCTACACCCCCAGCCCAATTTTTTATACTTTATTTTGAAACAGGGTCTCACTAAGTTGCAAAGGGCTCAATAAGTTGCTGAGGATGACCATGAACCTGCAATCCTTCTGTCTCAGCCTCCCAAGTACTGGGATTACAAGCATGCGCCACCACACCCAGCTATATCACCTTTTATTTTATTTAAGAAGCAGTCAGAAGAGATACTGACTCAGATTTATGTATTAGAAAGAACCCTCTAGAAGTCATGTGGAGGCATGTGAAGAGGATTGAAAGCTAAAAGAAAGACCAGTTTGGAGGTCATTGCTTGAATCCAAGATAGAAGTAATTTGGAATGACAATGACTGTGGAGGAGGAAGAGTAGCAGCAGGGCTCCCGGGCTTTGCAACGGGGATGGGAGAGAAGCAAGGTTTCTGACTCACCTGAGCCAGGCCTCAGTGCTGGCACCTTCACAGAAGGTTATAGTATCCAGAGTAACGTGTTGTATCAATTGATGGAACTAATTTCCTACAATCCATTTACTCTGTATGCAATTTTATTATGGGAACAAATTGGCTATGTTCCTTTAAACAATTTTTTTTATGCTTTTGGATCCATAAGCAGCAGAGAGTCTTACAAAGATCCTAGTTTCAAAAAAGAAAACAAAAACAATAAAGATTACTTCATTAAACATTTTTTCTAAATTTGCAATTATATCTCATTTAGTATTTTATATATTGTTTAACCTTGGCCTTTAATCTGAATGAAGACCATTTGTCTCAGTGGTCTCTGTTTCTGTTTCCAGGCGATATGAGTACCATCCAGTCTGTGCTGACCTGCAGGCCAAGATCCTCCAATGCTACCGCCAGAACACTCAGCAGACCCTCAGCTGCTCCGCTCTGGCCAACCAGTACATGCACTGCGTCAATCATGCCAAACAGGTGGGTGCGTGAGCCAGGCTGACTGGGCCCCAGAAGAGTGGAAGGTCCAGCATCATGCGCAGGACTAAGGGTTCCGTGGGTGTGAAGAAGCTTTATAAAGGCGTGTCCTCCTCATCCAGAATTACTGCAATGACCTGGTCAGGGCATGACTTCCATCCAGGTCATTGTTGGAAGAGCTCAGATTCTCCCTGAGTTCGACTCATTTACTGGCAGAAAAAAGGAAAATCGTATTAAAAAATTACACCTTTTCATTTGCCCTAAACCTTTTGTCTTCTAATAATTATATCCTCAAGGTCATTGCCTCACACTGCTAGGCCAGTATTCAAAGCCAGCAGAAAGGAAGGTTATGAATTAAGGAGCCATATGCACCAGGTAGTCTTGCAGAGAGCCTCATTTTTTTTTAAAAAGAAAACAAACTGGATGTGATGGTGCACGCCAGTATATGGGTGGCTGAGGCAGGAAGATCGCAGGTTTCAGGCCAGCCTCAGCAATTTCATGAGACCTCGTTTCAAAATATAAAAAATAAAAAGAGCTAGAGGTATAGCTCTGAGGTAGAATGTCCCAAGGGAGGGAGGGAGGCAAAGAAAGAGAAAAGAAAGAAGAGAAACCTACCATTCAATCACTAGCAAGGCCTTTGACCAGTTGGTAGCGTACACTTGAGCAAGGCAAGGGAAACGAGATAGAATTCAGGAAAGAATTTCCCTGCTTTCATATCCCATAGCCACATGCTTCTCTTGACCTTTCAGCTCAGAATAATATGATGTTCACAGGACATGTATTTTCTCTAATTTATGTACTTTAGAAAGCTAATGATAACCCTAAAGCAAATTAACAATTCCAACAGGTCACATAATTGCCTATCATTTAACTGCTTTAACAGTTGGACGGAGATGGTTCTGAGAGACAGAAACTGTTGGAAACCTTGGTGCTTTCTGCTGACGAACTCCCTAGAGTTGACCTTCTAACCCAGTTCAATCTAGTGTTTGAGATACACAGCATGCCTTTCTGCAGTCCAATTTGCTGTAGTTATAATAATACCACTTAGTGTAAATTTCTAGCACTTCATAAATATCTGATGGTAGGGTTGGCATTGTCTGGATAGCTGAAAAATAACATAACACTAGTGGAAAAAATATAATCAAGATTAAAAGCCTGCATCGTCTTTTAAAGCCTGGTGGCTTCTGGCCTTTGTCTGTTTCTTGCTTGTAACAGCACTTATATAACCCTTAGTATGTGCCAGTGATCCTTTCTTTAAAGGTCTTTGGTTGAGGTAATGTTGCTAATGTTAAGTTAGTACATTTTATTTGTCAAAAACAGCTTCTGATAAGCTCTCAACAAGACCCAACCTTCAATATTAATGCTACCTGAAGCACTTGGGACTTGTAGGTTGACGCATGGATTTTTCTAACTTGATAATAGTGCCTTATTGAGGTGGGGCTGAGTAGTCAGTAGAAAGGATGACTGTGACAAAGTACATGTTTCAACACCAACATATAATACACATGCCTATTTCCACAGTGCGATTTATAAATTACTGAAGTGGCGACTGTAAGGGTGTTTGGAGTTTAACTCTATTCTGCCTGCCTCAGTTGTGTTGAATAGCTCCAGGAAACCAGTGGGACATATTTATGTAATAAAATTAATGTGTGACAAAATCAAATACACCACATGATGCAATAGAGAGTTAGAATCTGGCAGACCTGAGTTTGTCTCTATGCCCTGCCTTTGATTAGCTCTGTGACCTTGAACCTTGATTTTTCTCATATGTGAATTGGGGTAATGTGATCACATTTATACAAAGTTTTCAATACATTTTATATTTTTCCCCTTGTTTCCTCAGTTGTATTATTTCATGCTGAAACTAAACAGGTCAGCCAGAAAGCATTCATTTATTACTAATGACTCCAAAAGGCCCTCCTTCCTCCTCCACTTCTGTGTCTGCCATATAACTTACTATTACTTGCAGCTAGTATGTTGGAAGTGCCTGTTGTTTTCACAGTCCTAATATATTCAGTTGTTAGGAAATGTGTGGCACAAGATAATATTTTTTTAAAAAAGTACAAATTCACACAACCTTTATCCTAAACTGGACAACACTGAACTAGGCAAAGACCAAAAAACACCACCACCTGATGTTTCTGCAGTACTTAGGACTTCAAGATCATCTCACAGCCATTCTGTTACTTGTTTTTTATGACAACTTCAGACATAAATAGAGGTGGTTTTATTTTCACCATTTTACAGTTGAAAGCGTTTAAAACCTAGGGAAGTCATGATGGTAAATATAACAACTAGATCAAGATGTACCTTGCCTAGCTGGGCGTGGTGGCGCACGCTTGTAATCCCAGCATTTGGGAGGCTGAGACTGGAGGATCCGGGTTCTCGGCCAGCCTCAGCTACCTAGTGAGGCACTCCGCAACTTAGTGAGACCTGGTTTCAAAATAAAGAATAAAAAATAGGGCTGGGGGTATAGCTCGGAGGTAGAATGCCCCTGAGTTCAATCCCCAGTACCGCAAAAAAAAAAAAAAGATGTACCTTGCCACAAAAAAAATCAAAATAAGTGGTGTTTGGTTTTTACTCAGTTAAATGTGTGAATGGACGTCCATCCCCCACTAATACAGAAATAAGGCAGAGAGGGAAAATGCGAGCAACAGTGATAGAACAAGGGAAAGGAGCGGTGCAGACTAGTGAAGGAGGGTGGAGTCCGAAGGTCACAAGTGGCATGAGATGGTAGAGCCTGTGGTCAGGGGGCAGCTCGCCCTGCCCCACTGAAAGGTCACACAAGATGGCCATAGAGAGCTTGTGTCACTGTTTCATAAGTAGTTACTTTCCCCCAATCCCAGGTTGTCCTTTGCTCCTGGTGAAGTTAGTCTAACCACATGACCCCACTTTGTCCCCTTTATTGAAGAGACTTTGGCAATCTGTGTGGTCTTCACTGCTGGTCCCCACAGCCCCGATGAGCCAACTCCCCTTCTTATGCTTCCTGTGAGCTCCAGAGAACAGGCTGGACATGTAAACACAACAACAACCCATTAGGTCCTGTTGTCCATTTCCGACACAGGCAAGGGTTTCCCCCGTGGAATAATTCCAGCGGCCAAATCCGCTCCACTTTTAAATGCCTTGCAAGATTGGGCTTTCACAGGCTCCCTTGGGCGCTGTCTTAGAGACTAATAGATTTTACTGGTAGGAAAATGTCCGGATGTTCCTTAGCCTCGCTTTTCCTTTCTTCTCATTCATCCACTTATTCACATTAATCTTCAGCTATTCTTAAACAACTCTTCCTGGGTTGACATGAGATATTTAGACTGTTTTTTCCAGTATATTAAGTTACCTGTTTTTCATAAGGGTGAAGAGATAGTAAATTACTCCAGTTGTTATTTCTAAGACTTAAACTGGCTGGCTACTTAAGATACAGCATTTAAAAATGAACCATATAGGCTGACACAGACTGACTTCTGTATCTCTTATTTCTCATATCTGCTTAGCCTCATAACTCTCTTAAGCTCCCCAAGATTGAGTTATCTTGTCTTACCATTAAAACTTGGTCCCCGTTCAGTCTCACTACACTCGCCTTACATGAAACCCTGGAAAGGAGGAGGAACGGAAAGCTAATAGTCTTTGCCTGTTAGAGGACCCAAAATGAGCCCACATTCTATTATAAAAGGTGGAGTAGGGTATAGAAAGAACTGGCTTCTGGATCTGCATGGCCCCTGCTCCATGTGGCACCCCACTGTCTTGATAGTTACTTGCATAATAGGCCTGCTTGGGGGTAGGGATTCTAAGCTGCTCAGCTTTTTCCCAGTCCTGCTGCTATTGACAGAAAGGTACTAAAGCTGGCTGGATTCTTATGGAACATTCTGCCTTCATCGGAGGATAGGGTTATTGGAAATGCTATTGCTTCCACGCTAATCTTGTTACAGTGACCGGAGCTTCAGTTTCTTCTGAAATGAGTTGAGGGTTTGAAGTCAGGTGATTCATGTTCCAGCTCTATTATTCTAGAGCTGGCTCTGCTTTCATGGGTGAAAGCAAGAGGTGAGGAATACACATACATGTCTGTGGCCACGCTCAGGGGCATGGCCTATTCAGAGTAAGCAGCACCCCTACTTCTGAGACCTCCTCTTTTCATGCCTGTGCCTCTTAGATTTTACTGTCACCCGGGAAGAATGGCCACATTCATCTGGGGAAGTGTGGGGCCTAAAGTCAGCTAATGGGGCAGTCAGGAGTCCATAAACCACAGCAGAGGCTTAAATCAGTAATTAGGGAGTAGATCAGTAGCCAAGCAGTCAGCTTGTAATGGGGTGCCGAATGTACCCCAAAAATAAGGTAATATAAAATCCAGGTTCTTGATATTGTGAAAAAAAGAATTTTAACACATATCATTTACAACATCTGGCAGGTTTAATTTAAGAAAAAACTGGGAAGGAAAAACTTGGATGCAGAGGAAAAAAGGAAAAGGGAGACAGGGGTCCCCCCACGACCAAGTCCT